>CM060952.1:60985716-61125716 GCA_030765055.1 Mantis religiosa | reverse complement strand
ATGAAAACACTGAGCAGTCGTTCTGTCTACTGAAAGTTCACAGAGAGCGTAAAATAGTGAATATATTTTTATGTAATTCTAACACAACTTAAAATCTGTACAATTTGTTAGTGAATAGAAATAGTGAAAAAGAAAATATTTTGAATTTTGATATACCAGCATTTAATAGTGTTCTACAATTTATTAAACAAGTCAATAACGTCAGCATTGATGAAGCTCAGTCAACTATTATGAAAACATATACTATAGATCAACTTAAATATAACTCAGATTCCAACCAATCTAGGACCTGCATGAAGCAGATGGAAAAGAAAGTACATCTTCAACCGACAGCTGGTAGCCAGTGTAATTTTCCAGTCACAGTGATAGAAGAGGAAGTACATTTCCCTCAACAAACAACCAACAGTTTAACTTCTTCACGTCCAGAGACGATGCAACTTCAACTTGACAATATCACAGGTGACAACCAATCATCTGTGCCCAGTAAGATCATCTCTTCATTCGAGGATTGTATCAGTGATCAAGTTCCAAAAGTTGGCATTAGAAATGAGGAGACCTCCAATGGGCGGAGTTATAAGCATTTTGGAGAGGAAGAAGAAAGACAACGTTCAGTAGCTGTAGCAGTAGCAGACACTGAATATGGTTCCGACGAGAACCGAAAAAAGTTTTGGTAGAAAAAATTGAACATCTACTAGTCTGAGTGAGTACTCTTATAAGTTAAGGCATGCCAGCAACTCATATTTATATAAAGGGCTAAAGAAGTCTAAAGAATCACAGCGTAAAATAGTGAATATATTTTTAAGTATTGGAAATTAATTGTCCTTTCACACTGACCGTGTGTAGGCTAAAGCATGGAAAGATAGTCAGACCGAAAAATTCAATGCCATAGCCGGGATTTAAACCACGGGTCCCCCTTGAGCCACTATGACCAACGTGCCGATATAACATTAAATTCTCCAAATCACTCGTGTTTTTTTCCGGTAAACCACTTAGGAGTTCTCATTAACACATGAGACAACTACGTTAATGGCGACTTACAACGTGTAAGTTAACCACTATTAGGTCAATTAATGGAAATTAACTTTGTTTCACACTGGCCGTGTGTAGGCTAAAGTATAGAAGTAATGTCATGTCGGCACGTTGGCCATAGTAGCTCAAGGGTTAGAGCTCCTCGGCGGCAACCAGAGGATCCGTGGTTCAAATCCCGGCTATGGCATTGAATTGTTCAGTCTGACTCTATCTTTCCATACTTAACCTACACACGGCCAGTGTGAAAGAACAATTAATTTCCATTAATTGACCTAATAGTGGTTAACTATAATTTACAGAAGAGTTGCCTGATTTAATTGTGTTATTTTCTAAAAGGAGCATAGTTTTTAATCACCAAGGCTAGAGAAGATATAAAAGGTCATGGGTGTTTTGTTGAGTCAAAATGAAATGTCATAAATATGGCGTATGCTATTAGGTACGATCGTGTAAGTAGAATGGGATGCGAACTGGATTTTTCGCGTTTTCTACAAAATCCTTAGGAGTACGTCTTGCCATATATAAGCATGGGTATGAGGATCGTTTCTACCTATATCCCTTCAACAATAGAACGAGTTAACGCTATTCGATTAATGGGTGGCAAATTTTCCTGAACCAAAAGAACTTTAATTTCTGTGCTTCCCCATCACTTTTCATTTGGCTTTTCTCTTTTAGTTCTTGTTTTACTCATTTAATCGTCTTTTAGGTACCAAAAGCAACCTATTTGTGGTATTACTTTTGATTGCCCTTATTTAGTTCTCTCCCTTTCTTTTAAACTAATAGTAACAGTGTTGGCTTCGAGAAGATATTTTTTCGTTAGCAATGATGATATAAACTGCTAATTGCAATATTAGTTTATATTATTTCAGTATAAAATTTTGCTTCACACAAACTGTACCAATATTCATGCCTGTAGCCTCTGGAGAGAGTAATTTTAACACTAATTAAACGTAAACTTCAATCCGAAATTCAACAGAAAATTTTTTAACTGAGAAGCTGGCACATTGAAACACTACACCACGGGTGTAACTGATATTTTTGCAGTAGGAATCTGTTATGTTTGGTTCATATTCTCTTTTTTTAAGGCTGAGTTATTTCACATTCTCATTTTCCAGACTTATAGCTCTGGAGATAATTGTAATAAAATAAAACTTCCCCTGACGCAGAAGTCAAAGTTAAAAGAGAAGCCAGCGCGTCGACTACAGGCTGCGCTCGTCTGCCAGGGTGAATAAGTTTTTTCGAGTGTGACGCGTATGTGCCGCAGTCGGTACGTGAAGCTGTGCGAAATCTTTTGTAGATTTTGTTTCTTGAAAGGTTAACAGAACAAAGTGGAAGTTATACTGATGTTGTGGAAAGGGACAATCGTTTACTGAGGTTCCACGAAGTCTCAGAGAGAAGCGAAAATCATGTCTAAGCAATAACTAAGTTAAAGGGAAATGAAGAAGAGTGAATTACAGCTATTTCTTGGTGAAATGCAGTTCAAGTATCAGGCTATATTAGGCAGATTTTTTTACACTTCACAATGCACTACAATAATGTTGGAAGGTCATTAAATGCTTTGGAAAGGATTTGCTTTACAGAAACGAATACCTGGATGGATAAGCAAACAAATAAACATTAAGATTGGATGTTCATTGTTATAACAGGTCAATGTTAAACTTGATAATGATAACATATATACATATATATAGTGGTCTCGTAACATGTATATACCCTATCTCTAGGTCAGTAGTGATAATTTCCTTAACCACAAGTTGCTTGATTAGGACTTGAGTTAAGGTCACTGGGCGATGGGGATAGTTTGGCCTTCTTAGATCTATTATCGCTCACGTTCAATTGATATTCACAATAAACCGAATCAAATTGTAACCTGAGACATAGCTTAGATCAAGTTTTAGAAACTGATCCTCAAAATTGGAACTTCTTGAGGGAGGCCATAATACTATTGCAGTATATAAATATTATACTCATGTCCTGGTTTCCTGTACATGTTGAGCATTTTGATGAGCAGTGTCCTTGCAAACAATATATTGTGATGGCACTAAGGCTTCATTGATATCACATACTATGATAGGACGGGAGTCATCTGGAAGTTAGCACAGAACGTTTACTGACTAATAGTTTGGAAGAGTGGTGAAGGGTAAATCTTACAGGTTTACAGACATAGATTTCAAACGTGAAACTTTCTTTTTAAATAAGTTAGTTAGTTAGTTACTAACACTCCCCACATGGCAACCTTGGCCTTCGGGGTAACCTCACCCCACCAAGTGATGACCGGACCCATTTCTCAGGTGGAGGCACCCAGAGGGCGGTGTCCATTACCTCCGGTGATAGGGTGATAGTGAAGATGGCGGTGAGGTGAGAGGACCTACAGTTTTTACCGTGGACTCCGAACCACGTTGGGCATAGGGGATACTTCACGTGTGCTAGATAGAGGTGAAGGCGTGGATAGGGCCGACTTAAAATCGCCAACCCCAGAGCCGGGAATCGAACTCGGGACCCTTAGAACGGGAGCCGCGAACGAAACCACCGCGCTACCCCGGCGCCCTCTTTTTAAATAATGAAGTAAATATACTGCAGTGAAACAAATAGTAACAACTAGTAACGGCATTGCCAGCGTTAAACGGCTGATGAGAACACTGGGCGAAGAAGGTCGCAGTCCACAGAACATCTTGAAAGTTTACGACAGAGCTCCAAAGCGACTATCTAACTTTTAAAATTAAAGGTGATGTGGGGTCCTGCTAGTGCTTTTTTGTCAAAAACAGCGGATATCAAATATATCACGCCCCTAAACAATTAATGACTTGACCTACGGGAGCTATGTCAGCAGGACGGGCTCAGTGGAATAAACACTTCAGCTTCCTGGAAATATCTTGCACCAATTCTAAGAAGCATTATATGGCTCTGTTTCAACAAAACTCGTTCCGAGTATTGTGATTCTATTGTGACTTCGATCGTAGAAATAAAAGTCCGAGTTGCAAATATTCCAAATTTTCTTTATTTGCGTAGAAATACACTCACAGTAGCAGTATTACATCACATACACAATCTACCAAGGTCGATGATCACAACAACAGTGTTCTGATTACACCTGTTTACATCAGCTCTAGTTACAACACTTCACAGCTGTTTACTACTGCTGCTCTGTTTGCGACTGACTCTTGGCTTGTCGTCGCCTTCTGAAATACCTCATTGATAAATTCGAGAGATTTCTGGAACAAACAAGAAATGGAATGTTCTATCATGTTTCTATTTGCCGGCTCTTTGTGAAAAAATCCGCGCTATCGTAGATAACGGGTTCGTGACACTGCTCCCTTCTCAAGGCTGGTCGTCCCTAACAGCACTATTGTAGCGGCCAGACGATCCAGGTGTACTACCAACATCTTCCCTCGGGGCACCTTCTGAATGCGATAGATCACCTCGTTAATCCTGTTCACCACACGGTATGATCCTTGCCATGGCTGTTGAAGTTTCGGGCAGCGTCCCTTGGTCCGAGTAGGGCGATACAACTGGACCAGGTCACCTTGCTGGAACCCTTGACTGTTGGCTTGCCTGGCGCATCGGGTCGCTCGTCTTCTGGATGTTCTGAGGAGCCATCTCATGTATAACGTGGAGATGGTCCACCAGGTTCTCCAAATACTCGGCTGCTGGCTGTTTTGCGTCCGGGATGCTTCTAAAAGCCAGATCACAAGGGAGGCGTAACTCTCGGCCGAACATTAAGCTGGCTGGCGTAATCCCAGTGGTGTCGTGTGTTGAAAAGTAGTAGGCAGCAAGAACAGTGGCACCTTGACGTCCCAGTCTCGCCGATGGCTGGCCACGACCTTCCTGAGGTGTTTTTTAAGGTCTTGACCATGCCATCCGACTGGGGATGTAGAGGTGTTGTGTGGGTCTTCTTAACCCCCGATACCCGTGGGTGATCGGGTACGTCTCCGGACGGGGTTGAGGGAAGCCATTAATATTCCATCGTACTAGCCAGTGTAGCAAGTAGAAGGTGTGCTAGATCACCAGGCGGCCCCACCGAGGTCATATCGGTAGCCTTCCCATTTTGGAGTTAGCGCGCGTAAGTGGCGTATCCACTTCCATCCGTCTTGAGTCCATAGGACCGGTAGGAGGGGCTTGTTAATCTCTAGGTCTTGCCCTAGGGAAAGCCCCTTTTGGGTCAGCTCGGTAACTCTCTGGTCGGAGGGGGCCCGGGTCCTTGGAAATCCTACCGGTCCAGGACTAATGGGAGTAGAACCTCTGGCATTAACCCAGAACAGCACGCCTTCTCTTGCCTTCAGTGAGTCCCATTGGGCCCAGTAGGACTTGTATGTGGCGCTCCTCGGCGCGATATCTTCCCAGGTTGGTCTTGTCCCTGCCTCCACTTCCCTCAAGAGTGGCCCCAAGTCGGCGTCCGCCAGCTGCTCCCTCCTCAGGCCTACGCTATTCCAGCCATCCACAGGCACTGCCGTGAACATTCTGACAGCTGCGGCACGCTCCCATATCTTCCACTCTTGTGCATTGGCCGCACTCTTCTGGGCAGGGTTTTCGGGACATGGCGTCTGCTTTGCCATGGCTCTTCCCTCTACGATGTGCAGAGGTGAATTCGTACTCCTGCGCCTCTGGACCCAACGGGTTTTCTGGCCTTCCAGGTTCCTAAAGCTCAATAGCCAGGTAAGGGCGGAGTGGGCAGTCCTCAGTTGGAATGGCTGACCGTTCAGGTACTTGTGGAAGTGTTCCAAGATCTTTACTACCGCCAGTAACTCTCGTCGGGTGATGCAGTAGTTCTTCTCTGCCTTGGCTGAAGACACGCTGGTATCGCCTCAGCAGTTGTCAAACCTCGAGCTGCTCTGCGGTCAGGTGGTCGGCCGCCCTCTCCAATAAGCCTTTTAGCCAGGGCCCCAGGTGTTGCGTCGGCACCGGCTCCTGTGTCTTGTCGATTACGATTACGCTGATCACGGGCTGGCACGTCTCCAGCTCTATTCCGGCACGCACGTCGTGATCGGTGTCCTCTAGGTTAAGCTGCCTCACTGGCACGACAACAATGTTCTGGCTACACATAGTCCGTGCACAGGTATCTTCTGACCCAGCATGATGTTCTTCTTTCGCTGCCCTTCCAGTCGCGCCGTCACCACCACCTCCTTTCTCGCGGGGAAACCCACATCTTCCTTCAAGACGACCCTGCACATTCCAAGGCGCTCTTCGGGTTGCCAGAGTATGACCTCTTATCCGTTAAGCCGCAGGATTTCCTGTCGACGTTGACCGTCGCCTCGTGGCTCCTGAGGGCACCCAGTCCCAGTGTCACCTCCTCAGTTACCTTCGCGACGAGCACCCAGTGACGCACGGCACTCCGTCCCAAGGTCAACTTCAGCAGAGTCTCCTTCTCCACAGGCAAGCTGTCACCCGAAGTCGTCACTAACTGGAATGGTCGGCTTGGTTTCCTCGACGGCAAACCCCTGGCTACGTCCGGTCTAATGACGGTCACGGCTGCCCCGGCATCCACAAGTACGCGGCATGGCTTCCCTCTCACCCAACCGTCAGCGATTTGGCTGCCATCCATCCGTTGGCTCACGGCACGCAGCGTCGCTCGAGGAGAAGGTGTAGGTCTCGCCGACGTGCTCCTCGACACGCCGAGCCTTACTCGTTTTTCCGGCTGCTCTTTCTGGTGTGGGTCATCTTCGCGGTCATCGTCGCGGCCAAGTTGCTATTTGAAGCTTCAGTCTTCGTTGTCAATTCGGCCTTCATTTCTTCCATCTTCTCGGTGATGTTATCCCACTTCTGACACCAAATGTGACTTTGTGGGTTCGTAGAATTAAAAGTTCGAGTTGCAAATATTCCAGATTTTCTTTATTTACGTAGAAATACACTCACAGTAGCAATATTACATTACATACACAATCTACCAAGGTCGATGATCACAACAAGAGTGTTCTGATTACACCTGTTTACATCAGCTCTCGTTACAACACTTCACAGTTGTTTACTACTGCTCTGTTTGCGACCGACTCTTGGCAAGTCGTCGCCTTCTTAAATACCTCACTGATAAGTGTGATATATTTCTGGAACAAACAAGAAATGGAATGTTCTATCACCTTCCAGTAGTGTAACTTATTCTGTGCCAGCAAGTTCTTTATCTCAGCTATATTTATTTGCCGGCTCTTTGTGTACAAAAGCCGCGCTGTCGTAGATAACGGGTTCGTGACACTATATAGCTATGGGCATCTAAAATATACAAACATATAATCGTGAAAATATTGCTCATTTTGGAAGATGATGTTTTTAGTACTCTGTAAATAATCGCCATTTACTTCATTTAAATTATAATATTTAAGCTAAATAAATGTGGAATACTTTATGCGTTAAGCAAGAGTGAAAATAATTTAAATGTCGTCCTATAAAATATAACTTAAGTAATGAACACAATTATTTTTAGGATACACAGTCTATATATCCAGTGTATTAACAGCCCACAGAGCAAATGAGACTTGGGCACGGGGTAGTAATGCACGACTACTAAAAGTGAAATATTAATGCACAGTATATTTAACAATGATCTGTACATTTTATGTAAAAACGCATAGCTGCTCCTTATTTTAACTAAATCTTTCGCATTTTAAGAGTTTCTTTTAATCTGTATGATCATTACATAAACTACTATTATCTACTACTATAATAGGGTCTTTCAAAAACAGTTTTCATAATTTCAAATATAAATTCCTCAAATGTAGGCAATTTAAAAATTTCTTACAGCATGGATCCAGAAATGCTTGGATTCCGAGCCTTCATTACTGTGATATTCAAAGAAACATCTTTTCTTCCCTATGATACTTTCCGTTACATAATATACTGACCTACAGAAGATACCACATTCTGACAGCTACTTAAGAAGTGAAGCTGTACTGTACTATACTGTACTGTACTGTACCACACGTACTCAAATCAAGAGTTGGCATACTGCATATACAACAGTGCCCCGCTAGTATGAAACGAGGTACACATAGTGCAGATGTTCAATTTGAAGTACAGTTGAAAACTCGTCTAAGTGTCATGGAACCCTCGATCCTCATGCCTTCAAAAGGGGATGATCAAGATCTGCAACTGCAGAAGCAGAAGACGAGATTTCTGATAATTTGCAACCACTCCTGTCAACACATAATGATTAGCGATGCAAGTCAATGCTCCGAATACAGCTATATCATTTGCAATGTGTACAGAACCCTGTCACTAACATATTACCCTGCATGAGTTGTGATCTGCCAATGGTTGTTCCAAACAGTGTAATATTAATCCGAACTATCCTTTGTTATTATTATTATTATTATTATTATTATTATTATTATTATTATTATTATTATTATTATTATTATTATTATTATTATTATTATTATTATTATTATTATTATTATTATTATTATTATTATTATTATTATTATCATTATTATTATTATCATTATTATTATTATTATTATTATTATTATCATCATCATCATCATCATCATCATCATCATCA
The DNA here is from genome assembly GCA_030765055.1 of Mantis religiosa. Taxonomy (NCBI): domain Eukaryota; kingdom Metazoa; phylum Arthropoda; class Insecta; order Mantodea; family Mantidae; genus Mantis; species Mantis religiosa. The sequence continues at coordinate 61,117,201 of CM060952.1, read as the reverse complement.
TCATCATCATCATCATCATCATCATCATCATCATCATCATCATCATCATCATCATCATCATCATCATCATCATCATCATCATCATCATCACTATTATTATTACTATTATTACTATTATTAGTACTATTATTATTACTATTACTATTATTACTATTACTATTATTACTATTACTATTATTACTATTACTATTATTACTATTATTACTATTACTATTATTACTATTACTATTATTACTATTACTATTATTACTATTAATTATTATTATTATTATTATTATTATTATTATTATTATTATTATTATTATTATTATTATCATCATCATCATCATCACTATTATTATTACTATTATTACTATTATTAGTACTATTATTATTACTATTACTATTATTACTATTACTATTATTACTATTACTACTATTACTATTATTACTATTATTATTATTACTATTATTATTATTACTATTATTACTATTATTATTATTATTATTATTATTATTATTATTATTATTATTATTATTATTATTATTATTATTATTATTATTATTATTATTATTATTATTATTATTATTATTATTATTATTATTATTATTATTATTATTATTATTATTATTATTATTATTATTATTATTATTATTATTATTATTATTATTATTATTATTATTATTATTATTATTATTATTATTATTATTATTATTATTATTCACAAATGAGCACATTTTAACGAGATAGCAACCAATAAACAAACGGCAGTCTTCCGAATCATAGCCCTATTTCTCAAATAATCCGTTCACATCATTTCTGAAAATGTCCCTTTATTCTCAGAATATTTTATGTAAAATTACTTTGTGGTTTTTTAAATAATTTGATGTTATTGTTAATGTGGAATGATTGCGTAGTGCAAAAAAACACAGTTGCCAACAATAGGATTTGGCTGACATTTAGTTGTATTATGTATCACAGGATGTCAACAGACCTCCAGAGAAATAATACTAATGAAATGTGTGACAATCAGGATTTGAATTAATCATTCTAGTGTGCTACATGAGTTTACAAAATTAAAATTGATTTTTTGAAAAACAAATTCTAATGGAGATTAGTTTTCTTACATAAAACTTGAAACATATATTTTCATATAGTAATTGACAAATTTCGTGTTGTCAGTGTTATAACTTCGTTGCTTATTAGCTGGCATTTTTCTCTTCATGTTGTACACAGGAAGCTTTCTTCGATTCCATTCCTTTCTTGTAACATTAAAATTTCAGTGACCGTCGAGTGTTCTCTCTGTGCTATTTAGGATTTTCGCTTCAGGACTTTTCTTTTTTAAAATGTGTAGGCTGTGGGCTTCACTAAGAGCTTTATCCCTCCCTCTTCCACTTTCTCTTTCATGTAATATTTTATTCTCATACAATATCGAACTCGGATATGGTCTCTTTCTGTACATGTTGTATGCTTGTTTGAATTTCTTTTGCTCTTTTGTGTTTAAAGATGTTGAATAAACGCTACCTCCTTATGTGCCAACAATGTAGTGTTAGAAAATTTCTCAGCATTTTGTTTCGCTCCTGCATATGTCTGTGTTTAGGAAATCTGCTACTATTTATAACGAATTTGTGCTTCTTTGGACATATGTATTGGCAGATGCACATACGTCCCTTTCAGATATTTTTATTCGCATTGTTACGTTTCACACAGCACCTAGCAGAGACCGACAATATAGAAATTTTAACCTATCCATAATATTAGCGAAATTATCATACAAAATACAATATGAAAAGTAAAGAAGATGCAGGGTGGGCAACTCTTATGAAGATTTGGGCAATCTTCACGTTATCCAAGGAAACTGTAGTGAATATAAATGTAACCAGTGTGATGTAGTTTTGTAATGGGATGTTACGTGTGTAGCTATATGTATTATCGAGTGCTTTCAGATGTTGTCAGGAACAGAAGTCTACATATTATACTAAAGCAAAGTTCTTGCTTTAAACCGAACGGAATACGAAGGAAAAAACTTGGAAATTTTATATAGTGTACTCTTTTTACCTGAGGAGTTAAAAACGCCTTTTTCTGTGCCTATACCTTCATAAAATTGTACAAAATATGTGTATAATTATATATCAAGGGAAGATTATTACAACAGTTACATACATAATGATATAATAAATCTGTTTGCTGTGTTGTAGAGAAAGTCTTGAAGTTTAGTTTATGAAGTCGCAATGTTCAGTATATAGCTCCTTCGTCATGGGACTCACATCAGGACGATAATCAAGTTGATCTCAAACTCGATGTAACGTATTTGAATCGACACTTGGCTCCTCCGATATGTTCCTTCGTGTCACTTAAATCGGGTTGAAATGGAGGAACGAAAACTCTATCCTTGACAAATCAAAGAAAAACAGTCATATGGTGTGCGACTGACTCCTTGATAGGTATTTTAGCAAAGGATTATTGGTCTGTAGCACTGCCAATTAAACGCCAGGGTAGAAATTCCTCCAAATAGTCCATTAACTGTTGTCATGTGGTGCAAAGCAAAGGTTTCTCTTTCCATTTCTTCATGGAGTTGTGGCATCAAACAAATCTGTAACATACCGAGGTATGTGCTGTAACTGTCTTACTGCAGAAAAAATAAGAGGCCGAAGACCTTTGTAAGGGATGTAACACAAAAAATTTTGAGAGAATCCTCTGCTTTCAGTTCTCCTAATTCCAACATTTCGTTTATTCACTTTTCTACTCGAGGTAAAGTTGATTCCTCAATGAAAACTATTACATAAATGAAGCCATCATCTTTTTTACGTCGCGACATTTCTGTGCAGAAGTCCTTACGTTTCACCTTGGGATCATGTAGCTGCCGCAAGAATCGCAATCTGTATGGGGTTGGCTTTAGTTGCTTGCATAACACTTTCCATATGGTTAGTTGTGATATTGTGGAATTTGTAAGTTTGGCCTATGAATGCTTATTTGTGGAGAAAACTTCTTCACCTTTCGTGCCATCCGAATTCTTAGTGATAAGACAATGGCAGCATGGCAGGCGATCTACATTTATGATATATAACTTTGTTAGTTTCTCCACAATTTAGAATTTTGTTTTGATTAAATAACAATTTTTTCTGTAGTTAAACAAGTGGCAATTTCGCTTCACCGTATTGGCTGCCATGATCTTTCACTCTATACACAATTGTGGTATCATTAGCTTCGGAGTCATGTCGCTGATTTCTTTTATTGTGAATTCAAATGGAATTAAAATAGGTCAGTTCTAATACTGATTAAGTAAAGTAATTTTTATGAAATGTAGTTCTACAAATTGCTAAATAAACATTCTCTTGTCCTTAATTGTTATCATTAAGTTCAAAAGTATATATAGCGCATAAAAGCTGTTGTATATACCCGTAAATATGGAATACTTTAGGTGCATATAAGAAAATATTAAACATTTATTCTCTTTCGTTCCTTTATTCACAACTAAATAAGTACTTCAGATTATATAACCCTCTTAACTTTCTAATGTTCCGCTGCAGTTAAACGAAAAGCACTTGGGAAGTTGAATTGTACTTGAGAAAGTTAATGCCACAGCTGAAACACCAAGTACGGTGGAGGATTATATGTTTCATATGTAATCTAATTGTGAGATGTAGCGTCTATAAATCGTTAGTGTGAAGAAGAGTTGCTTAACTCCATTACTCAATCATTGGAATTAAACCACGAATACAGATTAATCCTACAACACAGGTGAAGATTGAAGGATCAATTGCCAACAATGATTTTAGAATGACGCGGTAAGCATAGATTTGAATGTAATTTTAATCCACCTCTCTTAATCTAGAGAGAGTCTTTCATTCAGCCTGATTTCATAGTTTTTCAGCTAGAAAACATTAAAGAGGACATTTCATAATTAGTGGACAGTGAAAACTTAACTTTTAACTTTGGAATGTCAATAGAATACCAAAGTTTCCAAACACAAATTATTAGAATCATACAGTTTCCGTTTCAACTGTACACTACACTTCATGCTTTTGGATATATAATATTCTTTATTGTAGCTGTAGTTTGAAACCATTTTAATCGCTGTCTGTAATTAGCAATACAATATCCGAGCATTCAATATAAATTTTCCATGGAAGCTCAAAAGATTTGATAGCATAGGTAGATGGGGAGCTGTAGTTGTAGCCGGTGAACCTGTAGACTTTACTGTCTACCCACTACAGGAAGGCAAGACAGGAATGAAGAGGAGAGGGGTTTGAACTGTTTATCTGATCTGGTAGTGCATCTGTTTACTAGGAAATGAGTATATGAGAGTACATATGAGTCATCCAGGTTGCCAAATCTAATGCCTGTTGCAGTAGCTGCAGTGGAAGTTATTATGCATGGGTGAGTTACGTGACAACACCTGCGTATTTTAAACGAACTTAGAAGCCTTGTCATACTCGGAAGGCGAGCATAAACACCATCCTCTAGTTTGCCTTCTTGTGCTGGGAAGACAGTGATGGAGGTAATACCATTAGAAGAGTTACTAATGCCAGGAATGCTATGGGGAGGGGCGTACCAGGTAAAGACGTTCATACCATCTCAAGATTGATATGGTGCCGATAGATGCGTAGCACTTGAGTACTAGGAGCTGTGTTGTAAACGATCTCTACCAGGACAAGGGACATCTGTATTACTTAGCCTGAGGAGTTAACTTTATTTCCTTAGTACTCGTGGAGCCTCTGTGGAAAATAAAATTGGCCGTGTATCTGCATCAATTGTAAGTTGACATAGTGAACTAAAACAAAACCTAAAATCTGATATAGCTCAAATTCTATATTAAAACTGGAAATAAATGACAGGGGTCCTCCAATTGAGGGATAACAATCATTAGGTAAAGAAATGGGCAAAAGTGCATCATCTGAGAATAAAGCACGCCTGGAGAAAGTCATCTGGTGTTACAAGAAGGATAAAACGAAAGGCCAAACAATTGAGAACTGTAGTGATCCAAAAGAGGAACTTTTACTTGTATTGATATAAGGAGAATGCTGCTAATAATCTTGATATGAAAGTAGTTGAAACTATCTCTCAGCATTGCAAAGCAATTTGTATTATTTAAAGCAAAATTATGGCGGAGGAAATCAAGGATATACATACATCCATAATCTAACTTTGGTTGCACATAGGGCCTGTAAGGGATGCATTGTTTATCTCCAGTACTGATAATAATCAATGCTACATTCTTGATGATAGGGGTCGGGAAGAGACCGTCTTGTTTTCTTGTATCTATAATATCAGAGTTTGCTATTGTAACAGGATTTGTTCAGTGATATTATTCACAGCGTTGTCCATCAACAGCATGATAGTTTATGATGATCCTAAGTGCCATCGGAAGCAATAAGGAGCTTGGTGGTCAGTGCGACCAATGGAATGTAACTCATCATAGAGATTGTTCTCAACATTCACCATGTTTTATGGGTGAGTGCTGACATTAGAGGAGCGAAATTAGCAGATCTAATTGTAAGTAGAAAGCTAAATACTTTGAGTAAAGTCAATGAACTTAACATTGTTAGTTCTCAAATAAGGGAAATCATTGATATAACGCTAGAAGCTACATGCTGATGTCCTAGTTTCTATCTTACCTGCACCTTCAGATGTGTCCACATTTAATCATAAACTCACCTCAGGTCATTAACGCTATGAATTAGATCAGGAAGCATTAACCAATTTCAACAAAGGAACTCTAAAACCGAAATGTATTCTTGAATGATGTACTGCCTGGGAATAGTATATATTCCTCCAACAAATTCAAGAGTTATGAAATTGATAGCCTAACGAACACTAAGGCATATTTCAGTTGCTACGGAAACAATTGCTGAAGAAGGATATCTTACTTATAGAAATTGATAAATAAAAATCATATGCCACGTTTTGCTGAGAAAGTTACTATGAAGTTATAATTTTAAATTTAAGTTCAAAGGAAACTTATAAAACACACACACATACATACGCACAAGTGACAAGGGAGCGATTGCTTCAGCCATTACTACCAATTTGCCCCCTTATCATGCAGTCCCTTCAATTTTTAAACCAGTTTCTCATATCATAGTTGTATATAGTTATTGCTAGGTAAAAAGCATTACCATAGCAGAAAATTTTGAGAAAAAATGTGTTGAGGTTAAACTATAGTTAATTGAACTGTTACATCAGAGCCTTGCTGAGGCTCTGTATTTCAGTACCGGGTTCTGGTATAAACCTCGCCATGTTGTGAAAATCTCGTTTTCCTGTAGTGTATATCATGGCTGAGAAATAATCCTGCGCCCCGTGGCAAAAGAAATGTGATAAACCATTAACAAATGGAATGAAAACAATTTTATAAATGTATTTCACAATTGCGAAAAGTGCCCTATCACAAAAGAAGACGTGATGAGATTGGTTTCAGAATTCCCAGTTCCGAACTGATTCCTTAGCAGCTCCTTATGTAAGTAGCTCTTAACATATACTGTTTTCCTTCCTCCCGGGGAGAGGAGTCGCCATCAGAGTTTATATCTGCAGATATAAATGATCGTGCCCTCTGCTGTCATCTTACCTCAGGTTGTATACACGAATTGTTTACATTGTTTACAAGAATTGTTTAACGAAAATTTCTTATAAACCTTATTACATCCAATACACAAAATACACATCATTCTTCATTTCCAGGTTAAGCTGTAAACAGTAAAATCATGTCTATGTATAACAGAGGTAGCTGTCTTAAGTAAAACGTTCACTGCAGCTATCAATGTACTTTTTTTTTTCATATTTATTCAATTTGCCTTTAACTGCAATGGTCATATCGACGGCTGTTCTCCATTGGAACATATCGAAGGTGTTGTTGGGTTTTAATTAGATTACACACACACACACACACACACACACACACACACACACACACACACACACACACCCACACCCGCACTCCCGCACTCCCATTCATACTTTCTGATTCTGGGGAAGATGAGGAATTATCTTGATCGGAGAAAACTCCTCATCCCCACCGCCGGGAATCGAACCCGGTACCCCTAGTACGGCAGGCAGGTGCTCTACCGACTGAGCTATGGGGTCAGCCTATCAAAGTTTATTTTTAGCCTGGCACAAGATTACCATACTTCCTCCGACAAGTTAGATGTGCTCTTAATGTTAAATATTTACCTCTACTAATGCCCATGAACTATTTTAATTAAATGCTTCATAATTTTCTTTGTAAGCTAAGATCTATTCACTGCATATAAGGTATCATAAACGAAGTGAGTTTCCAACTCTTTTGTTATTAAGGGATGCCCGCTTTGGTAGCCTAGATGATAGATAGCATGTCTGCCTCACGTTCAGGAGGTACCGAGTTGGAATCTCCGTCAGGGTGAGTTACCTGGAGAAGGCTTTTCTCGGAGTTTTCCCTTACCCTAAAAGAGAATGTCCGGTAACTATAAGCTCCATGGATCCTGGGCTCATTTGAGCATCATTTCACCCATTCCATTCATCGCCCGATATGACTTAACGTTGGAAGACGTAAATTAAAAAAGAAATGTTGTAAGTGTATCTCAGAGAAATACACGAATTGACGTTCTAGTTCTTGCATAGGCAGGTGTAATCGGCAATAAATTGATAGATGTTGTTAGCAATAATTAAGCTGACGATAACAATGCAGGACCATTTCTGCTGGGACATTTTGTGTAGCGTTGTTTTCTATTACATTTTCGTGTAGTGCTCATTTAAATCTGGCACAAGAAAGCTTTGATTTGTTAACAAATTTGGAAGCACAGCTACAAATTTATTCCCAAATTTTCCTCCCTCACCAATTGTGGTGCTAGGAGTCGCTCACCGAGCGGGATGGCTCAGGCGGTTTCGTCTGTGGCCCGCATTCGGGAGGCCCGGATTCGATTCCCGTGGCCGACCTACCTGAACCATGGGGTTTTTCGGGGGTTTTCCCGGGTCGCTAGTTGAATGCTGGGTTGGTTCATTACATCCCCCGAATTTCGTGTCCCTCCATTTCATCTTCATTATCATTTCATATCATCTCTCATCTGGTTGTCTCTTTCAGGGTAAGAAGTGTCGGTGGGTGTCTCGGCGGTGCATGACGGGATGATATGCTCTGAGTGAACCACTTCCTCCTCCGGTAGGTCGCTTGCCGGTCTCCGCTCCTCTGCTGGGAGCATTTCGGGACCACCAGCCAGGGACCTTTGGAGCTCGGATCGCCTGCCTGGGACCTTTAGGGCTCGGCTGTTGGGCTCGTTGCCGTCCCGCTGCGGGGGAGCGAGTTCGTTGTCCTGGCCTGTCGGGAGAAGTCTCTAAGTAAACTGTAGGGACCCTGCCCTCTGTACTTTCGTGGCTCCTTGGGTCGGCCGCCCTCTGTCTCCTTTGTCTCATCATTCCTCCACAATCCTAATCCTAGGAGTCGCTGGGGTTCCCTCAGAGCGAGGGAGCCCAAGCATTTGACCTGAGATACCAGGCTTGAGGGGTGGGTCCAACGCCTGGGCTGATGAAGAGATGACAAAGATGTAAGGAAGAGCTTAGTGGCGTATGGTTTCATATGAGCAACCATACTCAACTGCTTTATCTAGAAAGATGGACCTGTGTCTTAAAGGCTGGTTCCACACATCTGCTACCAGGGCTTCATCTTGAGCAAGCGTTGTTGCACGAGGTCTACCTAAACGCCTGCGTGATTTGGCCCATTCAGCTTCTCCCTCATGATACCTGTCCAGCTACTGCTTCACTGTTCTTCGGTCACAACTCAATTCTCTGGAAATTTGTGAAGCATTTTCACCATGGAAAGCACGGCCTATAATTTCACCTTTTGAGCTGCAGTCAGCTCCACACAACCTCGTGGACGTGGCATGCTATTTCACTATGATGGAGTCTTAGTGAAAGATACAAATGCAATGCATTATTTCCAGCAATATTTTGCACATGCGCAAGAAATACAAGGCGGAAAAAAAGTATTACATGTTGGGGGTTCGAACCGTAGATCATCAGTTTATTTGACGCAGCGTGTGTTTTACCACTGAGCTACGCCAATAGATGTGATAGCGCTGGTTATATACAATATATAACTGTTGGTTCTATTAAAATCGCCATTCCACGTGTTTTACAATTTCTTTGGTATTCTGAAATGCCATTTATTAACAGGTTAGCTACAACAGAACAGTTGTAAATTAGTTCGTTACTGCGTCCAACAAGCTAAGAAATTTGGAGTTAAAAATTATGCCCACGTGTCAGGGTTCGAACCTTGAAGCATGGTCTAGCTTATCTCACTCCACGTTTTATCCCTGAGCTACGAGAGCAGTTAAGATAGCTTGCCTTATATAACATATATGTATTGGTTCTGTTAATATAATGGGTTAATATAGCGTTAGAAATCTTCGAAGTGAGTATCAGGTTAAAATAGCTACCACGACACTATACATCTACGAGCATGGCCGATTTAGTTTTCATACCACCTAATCACATAACGCCTGAGTGATACTGACCCGCGGAAAGTTTACATTTACTTTCTTGAAAGATAGTACAAGTTTACGATAAGCTCCTGTCGTGGCTTAAGTGTGCTTTGAAATTGCATTTTAGTAGTTTTTCTGACCTGTTCTTTTACTTAGCTTGGCCTTTTACAAGTTCGCATTTCAAAGCGTATTTGAACTGAATTGAATTTATTTATACAACTTGCTATTTACACTATTTTATTCACATATGCATATTTCTTAGTCTAATTGTATAAATTTTGGTTTCGTTTTTCTTTTTAACCCTGCCAGCTCAGCCTGCTTGTCTCCCAGACCTTTTAGCAATGCTCAGTAGCATAGTCACCCTTCTAACCTCTACTCTAGGTAATTTGCTGTTTCCCCTTGTCCAGCATATTGTCATTTCCACTCTTTACTTTTCTCATCCATTTCTCTTTAGCTTTATAAAACAGGTTCCAGTTTTCTCTTAAAAATTTTTGTGGCTATCGCTCACTTTCCGTCTTTTTCCATTTTTTCTCCCATACTTCTAGCTCTTTGCACTCTCTCAGAATATGAACGGTACTTTCTGTATCTCCATATAATTCGCATATTTCTAACACATATTTCTGCTACTTCTTAGTCCCCTAAAAACATTGATCCTGTTGTAATCCAAGTCATTCCTTCCTTCCCTTCTCTGTTACATTGATCTACATTTCTTACTCTTCCCCATTATCTCTTTAACCTATACAATTTTAATGATTTTCTGTTTTCTAACCCTCCCCATATTTCTTGTATATTCTATATCATCCACTCTAGTTCTGATTATCTTCCAGAAAGCTTCTACATTCCTATTTTCTAGTCCCCATAAATCGCCCATTCCTATTTCTTCCACAGCTTTTCCGCTTCTTACCACCAACCTTTTATACTTCCCATTTTCTTTTGTTGATTCATACATACCTTTAGGTACAACGCGTATTTAAAACGAGAAAGCGGAACTATAGAGAAACAAAATTACTTGGTTGCATTGTAAGTTGCCTGTAATTTCTTATGACGTGTGTTGTAATAATACTGAGAGTATATTTATTACACTTTAGAGTTTACTTAAATGGTTATATTTCAGCACTTTTTATTGAATGTTTTTTTTTTTTTTTTTTTTTTGACGAGTTGTTATCCCTCTTATCCAAATAACCTTTTAACAAAATATAATAAAATTGTTATTGTAGTGCTAGTTCATAGAATTTGGGAATATTTAATATGTTTTTAAGGTTGAACTTCCTTTAACTGCTTAGGTCATATCGGACAATGAATGAAATGGGTGAAATGATGATCAAAAGAGGGCGAGGTCTATAGAACTCAAGAGATATCTAATATTCATCTCTCAGGATAAGGAAAAAACTTCAAGAAAAGACTTTCTACAAGAAACTGGCCCTAACTGAGATTTAAACTCGGGACCTCTTGAATATGAAGCAAACCGCTAACCCTACATCACAGAGCTGGACATTTTATTGAGTCTTTCTTATATATTAATTCGGCATTATTTTATTTATGATTTTTAATTCACTAAATACACAAAAGTTTGGAATCAACTACCGTGAATGTATTTTGACCTTCAAAACCTAGACATTTACTGTCCATTTTGTCATTTGGCTGGCGTAGCAACTAAGGTGTTGAAAGCAAGAGTTTGCTTCTGTAACGTGATTTAACTGGTGGAAGATATTCTGATGTCTCTCACTAATTAAAGTTAGATATTAATCTATTTGTACTGGATGGAAGAGAGATAGACAAACTCTGCTCCAGCCAATGAACGCTGTGTTCATGACACTTTTGTCTGTCTAGTCTTAGTAATATGCATGCAATACGTACTTATATTTGTATTTACTTACGATATAATTCTTTGAGGTCAACAACTAGGTGTGGATAGTAAAATTATATTTGGCTCAAATTTTCTGACCTTGCTTCTGCAGTCGATATGCAACTGCTGATAGTAGTTAAATTTTTATTTACATGTAGTTTTCATTATCTCGAAAAAATAGAAGGCGATAAAATACACACGCTTAAAGTTAATTGTAAAATCTCGGAAGTAGAACATATTTAGACGTTTTCATATTTTCTAACTCTTCTTCGTACTCCAATGATGCACTTAAGGTACCTCAATATAGCATTACAGCACTATATGTTTTAGCAGTATTGATTACTCTCTGTTTAAATTTGTCTACTTTGAATTTGCATTCAGTTGCTTTATGCTTATATATATCATTAACAACAAGCAATTTGATATAGACCTGTGGGTTTTGTTTTCGTATCTGTATGTATTCTAGCGGAAGTATTTAGTTTGACATATTTTTGCGATTCCAAAAATTATAATCGGGCATAAAAATATTCAAATATTAAAGGCAGGACGAAAGGGAATTATGTTGAAGTGTTAACGGACTTCACTCAAGGACGTCATAAATAACAAACCACTCTTCCCTCATACAATCTGTTGTGTGCCGAACATTCACGAGATCGTGTGTACTCTGCCGTCAGCAACTCCAGCCACTGTTGTGTACATTATATGTATTGATGATAAGAGTGTCTAACTGCATAAAAGTTCTTACGTCACATGATAGTGCTTCTCATACGAGAATGGGTCTTAACATAAACAATTCAGTAGTATTGCTGCACGCTTTCCCCTCAAGAACTGCCCAACTGTTTACTTAGTTTTTGTACTGCTATGGTTACCTCCTAATGTTATCTTAAACACTTCTTATTTTTACTACTGCATACTTGAGGACTTGAAAGTATTTGAGGAGCAAAAGATAACACAAATATTTGAGGCAGGGGAAAATTGTTTTTTAAATTACGATAGGTACTTAATTTTGGAAAAAAGGGAAAATATCTTTTGTTGCTACATGTAGGGATTGCCAGGCACTAAAATATTTTACGTTTGGTAAAAGTAACATTCCTTTGTTACTTGCAGTTTTTCTGTTTAAAGGATTATAAATGTTTTCTCTGCATAGTTTTTAATTTGTATACCTTTGTTTTATATTTGAGTTTCATGCCCTATATTACTACCGAATTAGTTGTATGTTTTGACATGTACCTACAAAACTCATTCTATTTTAAGGAAATTTAATCGTTTAAAATAAATAAGAACACCGTCAACAACATTTTTGTTGCATTGTTATGAACAGTTGTTCTTATCTAATTTAAGGATGCTGATTTCAGATTTGAGGTCGGTTTTTATCTGAAGGTTCCAGTTATTTTATGTCCAAATGTCAATATTTCATTGCTTTATAATTGACACTGTAATAGTGGATAAATATTTCAATGAAGACTCTTCATCTTAGCTGGGAAATATAAGTTATATAGAAACACGATCTAAATCTCTTCAACAGTACAAATTGAAACTCTCGAACATCATAAAAATAATATTGATTAGGTAAAAGTGACTTATAGCTAGCACTTTCTATTAAAGCATAACTTGCATTTCAAGCTCTTTCGCTTGTGATCTGCGATCATATGTTTATCTCATCTTCCTTGATAGCGCTCTTCCATAATCTTGAAGTCCTGACGGAACCGTTCGCCTTGCTCGTCACTGACATCTCCTAAGTTCTGTGGGAATCTATGAAGATGACTAAAGGAAATGGAGTTTGACACTCATGTGATATCCCAGGTAATGAGAAGTTGATAACATATCAGCTTATATTATGCTCCTCTCGTAATACACGGAATAACCAGCTGGAACAGGTGCATAGACATTACCATTATGTAGTAGAACACACTTCAGAGTGCATTTTGAACTGTCTGCAAATAACCGCCTATATGGCGTGGACTGTACGATATAATCCCCAATTCCTGGAAAAGGCCTGAGTCATTACGGCAATAAAGAAACTCATTTTCCTCTGTAAAGTACTGGAGAAAGGCCTCTTCCTGCTTTGGATAATACGACACTTTTACAGTATCTCAGAGTACGTATTTTTTCTTGCATTCTGGCGGCTAACACTTCAGCTGCAAGTTTGGAGAGAAACAAATCTCGCACAAGTCATTCAACTCACACAGGTTAAACTGATAAGATTGTGGGGTCTCATAAGAATTCACGTCCAATTCACTTTTATCGCCTGTGTTCCAGAACTCTATGGCTAAGAGCAGTGGCGTATGTTTGAATTGTGATTCGGGCTATCACTAGGCCTACCAGATCCGGACAATAAGGGATTGTTGATTAAATGTTAGCTGCACAAACAGTGCATTAAATCAATTTTTCCAGAAACAAATTCTTAAAACAGCCGAGATGCCTTTGAAAACGGTAGCTGTCTTTAGATGCTGAGACAGTGCCATATCATAATTAGCTAGAAATTGTAGCAATTCTGTATAATTAACTTTATTTAATGAAGCTTTACTTTCATCGTGGCCTCTTAACGAACATTCCTGTTTTGCAAGAAGAACCACTGCATCAATCAATATTTTCAATACCTTTATATTTTCCTTAACCTTTTAACTGTGCAAACTGTCAGCAAGTTTCTTTTGGTAATTCAATGCATGATCTTCACGTTGAGTGCCCAAAGTTTTTAATGCTGTGAAAGATTTTATGTGTTGTTGATCTTTTATGTTTATCCAAAGCTGTGATTAAATAAGCTAAATTTGCGAAACCCGTAGTATTCCAGGGTGTTTCCTCCGTTGGAAACAACAAGCATGGCCAGCAATAGTTTATTTAGTTTGAATGAGCTAGACAGCCGCTCATACTTATCATAATTACTTACACTAAAATATCTTTTATAAGGGTTCTTATTTTCTCCTTCTGTTCACACTGCAAGTGTGGAATAGCTGGAGTGGGCCTTCCCCGTTTTATTATCACTAACTTATGCTCGTATTTAAACTGCGAGAATGGTCTTTGCTCTAATTGTTTAATTACACATTCTTCACCCGTTTCGAAGAATTAGCGCTAGCAACTGTCTTGGTACACTGTACAGTATGACATAAACAATACTAATACGGCTGTTGAGGACCGTAACAATCACACAGTAATTGAAAACACGCTCTTTCTTGCCTTTAACTCCACGTGCTATGCGGAATTCCAAAGCCAGTCGTATCCGTAAGGTGCATTTCGAAGAAGCTCGTATGAGTGTAGCGATGTAAGGTTCCGAAGCCTTGGTGTGTTGAATCCTGCATTCCTCCCCCTCGTCCCTCACTGCCCCTTACCATAGAAAAGGCTGCAACAGTAGCTACCGACGCTCTGCTTCCCCCTCTGTTCAGTGATAGGGAACAAGAGATATTCCACCCTACGCACTAAGTCTTTATGGGGGAACTGGCTGGTATTGCAATTATTATTAATATTGCTTGTTAATTTCTAGTTTACTTAGATATGGACTTCGGTGATAGCATTGAGAGCCCATAATATACGCCACTGGCTAACAGTAACTTCACATGGAGTAAATCCTTTAAAAAGAGGAATTGGTAGCTCATCAGAGGGCATAATAGCTCTAATTGCAGAGGGTATATTAGGATATGATATTTTATATCTGTTTTATGACCAAAATTCCCTTTGTATTTTTAGGACAAAAATAGCAGTCACTTGTGTGATGCACTAGTACGCATCAGGACATGAGGATTCTAAAAGGTAAACAAACCCTTATGTTTCCCTTTCGTCCAGTCACGCAACATTTCCTCACAATTGTGACACACTCTAAATGGGACCCATGTTTTTTCTTGATTGCCGGGGAGAGTCTGAAATTTGCTTTCTAAGCGTGCTTCACAAAGGAGGTTATATTGCATCTTTGGCAAAAAAGAGTTTAGAATCCACAAATGTAACAGAAACTGTAACACAAATGCCTAGATAATATAAACATTAATTAATCTAAGCGCAAAATACTGGTACAGAAAATTAGGAATTTCATGAAAACCAATACATGGAGAGAAAACCCTATTTCAGATTTGAAATAAGCAGATCAAAGACATTAAGACTCCATTAAAAATCTCATGCAACAGAAACTTCGAAGACATTAATTGTTGATCAGTGAAATGAATAATTCTTAGGTGTTAAATTTGAAAATATTTACATAAAGAAGCTTGTTTCTTAAAATGGAGTTTCTTTTTTATTTTGAGGTTTATATTTTTATATGTGTCATATAAACCTGCAACAGCCATGTATTAAATTAAAAGGCACTTTAAAAGTTTAGTATTTAGTTGGATAATATGCTATTTTAAAAGTGACGTGTAGCATGGTATAATGTTTGGCAGCAACTGTGATTAGTGTGGCGGTTAAATTAATCTCCCAGGATCTGATTGCTTCCAGTGTTACTTTAATGACATCCTTAACAAAATGATATTATAACACTGAAAAGTGTGGAGCA
The DNA here is from genome assembly GCA_030765055.1 of Mantis religiosa. NCBI lineage: Eukaryota > Metazoa > Arthropoda > Insecta > Mantodea > Mantidae > Mantis > Mantis religiosa. The sequence continues at coordinate 61,101,452 of CM060952.1, read as the reverse complement.
CATTCAATACGATAACACAACTGTAATTGAGCTGATCTAAACTATGTACTCAATCAAAAACAAAGGTATTAACTTGAAGCCAGTGGAAAACGTGGGAATAACGATGGTGGCATGGTCCTGCTTAAAATAGATGCCAATTATTTATATTATGTTTAAATGTAACTATAACATATTTAATCATTATTTGTCGTTTAATATTAAATGTGCATAAAAAGGGGATAAGTTGATAATACATTCAGCGTGGTAACGAGCTATTTTTATAGATTTGAAATGGATGCTTTGGTAGCGGCAGTGCAGTTTTTGCACTGCGGCTCTTCCTTGGGCATTATTATGAAGCATCTATTTTAAGATATCTACATATTTTGAATGATTTTAGCGGCAAGCAAGTGTAAAAGATATCAGTAATTTGCTATTACAATTTCCTGCATTTATAGAGCCATGAAGCCTATATTTTTATTATCCATAGTGACGCACACATGCGTTGTGTGTTATGAGTTTAGGTGCCCTAACATAACCTTCTGACCTTTTCATCCCCAAATAACCCTTATTCACGCTGTGAATAATGACATAAATAACGCATGTGCTTGCCCTTGGCATCCTAGATTAACATTTTGTGTTGTGCTTCTTACAGTTAACACCGCGTCTGTTTTACTACAATTTACTACACACTATCTCAAGGTTTACTAACATAAAATAAGATCTGAAAAAATAAATAGTAAAATAAGGCCGTTTTTTTGTAATTTCACGTCCTCCAACGTTAAGTCATATCGGACGATGAATGGAATGGGTGAAATGATGCTCAAATGAGACCGGGGTCCATAGAGCTTAGAGTTGCCTGACATTCGTCTTTCAGGATAAGGGAAAACCCCGGAAAAACCTTATCCAGGTAACTCACCCTGACCGAGATTCGAACTCGGGACCCCCTGAGCGTGAGGCAGACATGCTACCACCACGTTACCGAGGCGGGCTAAGGCCTGTTTAAAATGTTTCATTTGCCTCAATAAATGTTGCTTGGATTACAGTTAAACCTCGCTGATTCTGACCATTTGGGGCTAAATGTTGCATGAATTATCAAAAGTCCGGATTAAATGAAATAAACATCACAGAGAAAAACTGTGAATAAAATTAGTGTATGCACTGTAAAATTTTATTATAAATTAAGATACAATTGGCACAGCTGATTTTAACTAAACATTTTGTATGTTTGTTTTGAAGAAACTGCCAATCTTCTTTTGTGGTTTATCAGGCACCTCTTTCTCAATGACATCACGAAGGCTCCTCATATGATGGTACTACTGTCCAGCAACGCAAAGAAGGTCGCTGAAAGGTATGTGCTGCCTTATACAGTGGGACAAGGACAGCGAATGTGTGTGTCAGAGAACGCCTGTTACACAAGGAGCAGACCGTTAAAAATGCGCCATTTTCACTCTGTACACTAAAACCGAGAAGATTCATTCACAAAAGTAGAAGCCGTCAGAATGTTTTTGATTGGTCTGTAACTGTACTGACACGGTGTGTCATAAACCTGTCCAGGAAGGGTGTGGGAACCTTCGCCAACCCCCCTGCGTCTCAGGCCTCGGATACTTTCTCTCCTGTGGAGGACAGTATGCGGAAATCTGTTTATTATCAGTTTACTCAACAAAGTCTATTGCGCAATTCAGGGGCTTTTTAACCTCACTTAAATAATCTCACTTTAGACTTTCCGAAATCCATATTCTCAACTTCAGATTCACTACTAGTGTCCCTTGCATTCCTTACACTTTCCGCAATTTCTTCATCAGTCGTGATGTGATAGCGTGGATCATCTTTCTCTCCGTCAGCCAGTCTACTGTCTACTGTGACAGCTTTCTCGCCACCCGCAACTAATGGTTGATGAAAGTAATTTAATTCAGTTGCATTGATGTCTAATTCAACACTGTCATAATACAAAAGTTTCTTCCACGCATTAATCAATAAGAGTTCGAAATGCTGTTTACTTACTTGCAAAATTGAAAATCATGTATCTGAAATCAGTTCTCTTATAGGATTATAGTTTTCACATCAGTTTGATTTTTTCTTGGTGCCTTCTTTCAGCAGGTACAGCATGGTTGTGAAACCAATCATGGGTGTGTCTGCTATAAGCACGCATGTCTTTTAAATTGTAGTAATGAACAGATAATGTGTACATTACATTTTTAATACCTGGTTATTTACGTAAAACTACAACTGTCTTTAATATATGGCTTCCATCTCAATTAGCACATAACACATTATTTGCACATTTTTCGTCCTGGCGTAGTTTTAAGGATATGGAGGCTTGTGTGTTGTAATGTCGTGTCTTCCAACTTTAGTGCAACCGGCTGCAGCATTTTCAAGCCTTTCGATAATTTTCAGTTTCTTGTTTATTATAAGCGATTTGTGCTTACGTTTCCCCGATGTCATTGTAGGTTTACTAAACGACATTATGGACTCGACTTATTTCTTTAGCTTTATGACTGAAAAAGGCAAGTGTTAAACTAATCCTTCTGACAAAAAGTTGCAAGCTCTATCACAGGTACAGCAAGGGTGTCGAAAGGAGGGCAGCCTAATATTACCATTGTCACTAATACAGGATGTTCGTAAAGTTCCAGGACTCAGATTTTATTATTTTTTTATCCAGTTTTAGTTTTCATACAAACTGAACGTGTATGCACATTTGTTGCACACACCTTTACATACCTGAAACCAATTTTGAATCCCATTCTTTTTAATTTTGCAGTCTCTCAGAACAATTACACTGATAGGTCAGCAAACCATTATACGTGCATTACTTTTGTGACGTGCCAGTTCACAGCAACAGTTGAAAACAGTCACTATTTTTCTTTAGCTTCAAATGCAATATTCTTTTATTCAAATAAAATTATTTTTACCATATTCCTTTTATCTTTAATTTTTATTTTAGAAGTAGAAGTAGAGCTGTAATACCTACAGATCAAACAAAAAGTGGAACTTGTGTTTGATTTATATATATATATATTGGTTTTATATTAATTATAGTTGTAATAAAATTAACTGCTCAAACCCATTACACATGTTGCACAACACTTTCTGTATTAATGTTTTGCAGCAAGTGCAGAAAATGGCCACCTTTTCTTGCAAATACAATTCCACTCGTCAAAGCATGTTCCGTGATACTTTTCTAATGTTGCTGGTATTATTTCCGCAATTGAGTTAGCAATTGCGTCTTTGAGTTCTTCGAGTAAGTGTGGGTTGCCACTGTTCACTTTTCCCCTTAAATAAGCCAACAGAAAGAAATATGCAGGGGTAAGATCGGGAGGCACATGGAGGCCATAAATGTTACGAGATAATTTGATTGCCAAAACATCCCCTTAACATATCTCTGGTCTCGTTTGCATTATGATAAGTGGCGCCATCCTGATGAAACCAACTATTAGGTCATCCTCTTTCAGCACAGCAACGAGCTGCTGCACAGTATCCCTGTAGACGACACTATCGACTGTTACGATGTCACGATACCGCACACCAAAAGCCGACTTGTTTTGAATGAAGCGGCTCTTCATGAAAGACATGCAGATTTTCAGTTGCCCAAGTTGTAGTGTTCTGGGAGTTAAAGTAGCCATTTAATTGGAGCCGCGCCTCATCCGTAAAAAGTCTTACCCAGAATGGCTTATTGTGGAAGAACGATACCATTGACAGAAATGGGGACGTTTCACTAGATCGGGCGGTCGCAGTTCCTGGACGATTTTAACAGGATACGGGAGCACTTTGGCCACCTTAAGAGCTTTATCTGTTGAGCTAATTGCTGATCCATATTATTGTGCCAAAGTCTTACTGATTTTGTATCGAGGTAACAAGTCGCTGCTCGATATCATGCACAAGATCTTCTGTGACTACCTTGGGTCTACCACTTCGTCGTCCATAATCTACGGAGCCTGTATCACGAAATCGGCACACAAGGTCCTAAACGGCAGTTTTACCTGGTGTTGGATCATTAGGAAACAGCCTTCTCCATCTCTCTAAACATCTTTCATAAGATCTGAACTTAAAATATGCTTCTAGTATAGCGACACGCTGTACGCGCGTAAAAGTCATTGTCCCCGACCACAATTCGCATGTCACTCCGAGCTACCCAAAAGCTACACTGAACTACAAACAGCGCAGAGCCCCTCCTCAAGCTTACAGCTGTCCGTCATGCAAAGCTTGCCAAATGATCCAATCAAATATCCTAGAGAAATGTTTTGAAAGTTTGAGTCCGTTAACTTTTCGAACTCTCTGTATATTCCTGGCATTTCTAAGATGTTCCTATTGTGTAATCTAGTAAAAAATAAGATGATCAATTTCCTTAAGTTTGTCGTAGTTCTGTACTATTATTTAAGTCAGCAAATTAGAGATTATTTCTAGGGATGTTTGTCCGGACTAAACGAAATCCATCCCTATTTTTAAATGACATATTTTTCGAAAAATTTTATTTTCTCAAAAATTGCGGTAACGAAGTTTAAGACATTTAAGATGGCAAATGTACAACTTGAATTTCAGGGAATGTTCTCAGAAGTCATCTTCATTCTGGAAAACTTTTGCCTAAACTAGCATACATAAAGATGGACCAACAAATGTACAGAACACAAAATTTGTCAAATACACATTTTTGTGTATAGTACATTTTTTTATATATTCCTTGATATTGTGTGAATTTTTCAAGCTTATATTTTTATGTCTTATATTTTTCATAAATTAAGAGCTATTGCATGACATACTATCTTTCATGCAAACAGATTGGAATTTCAAGGGCATCTCGTAGCGACCATTGTATCCTTGAAGTATTTGACTATTGTTTAAAGCCAACTGTATTTCTAGACTTTGCTTTCACCTAAACAAAATTATTATATGGATTCTGTGTTTGTCTCGATTATCATGATGTAGAGGAATAAGAGTTTGTAAGTGTAGTTCATACAAGGGTAGGAAAAATCATGTGACTGCAATACATTATTCCAATTTTGCAGCCCAATTACATGATAAGATGTTTGCCACTGCAGTGTATGTAATAAAAGAAAACCAACTCATCTCAGTTGGTGGGAAAGTAGCGTACGAAATACAGTGCCTAATTTTTTACTGGTGGCCGGCGGGCGATTAGTGCTGCCACGTTGAATATTTAAATTGTATCGCTTAGGTTTATCATGAAAATTATAATTTCAACCATCACATACCTTTGTCACAGAATATGTTAGGAATGATGTCCTTGTGCTGCCACGCATGCCTTACACCTTCGAAGAAAAATTACTGACACGTATAAGTTCATATTTTGATAATTGCAGTTATTTCTCTTATGATATTTCCTTTCAGTTCTTACAACGTATACGGATCATTCCGATACTCTTTGTTTTCCCATAAATAAAAATCTGGGATCGCGATGGCCATAGTCCTTTATTGATAACCCCATGTCAAAAGTTTCCCTAATTAATTGCAACGATAGATCAGGTGTATGTACTGTAACAAGAGGCTTGTTGAAAATATGCCTCTGTGTCCTCAATGTCACAAAATATTCCAGAAATGGTTTGAGTATTGCATCCCTGTCCTCTGTCCGTTAATTGTTCCCTCAAAGAATATAGCCTCTATATTCGGTACGCATTCACAGCACACCAGACTCTAATTGTGTGGTCATGCATGACATTTCGTGCATAATATTGGAATTTTCTGTATTCCAATATCTGTTGTTTTGTGACGGTGCATGGCTATGTAACGAAAACCATGCTTCTTCTGTGAAAACAAAATTAACTTTGTCCCTATAGAGCCATCATTAACTTAACCTTCCACCCAATTGCAGAAATGTATTCTACTCACAATACCACGTGGCTACAGTTCGGGAATCACAGTTATCTTATGTGGTTTTAATTTTAAAAGTTTAGTGGCTTTCCAAGCCTAAAATTGTAAAACATCTGTTTCCTTTGATAATCTACTCAGGTATTTTCTTGGGCTATCTCATAAGTTTTCCTCTGTGAGCACATGGCGAGTTATTTTAAGTTTCTTAGTAAGAACAGATCCAATTTCTCTGAATCTCTATACAAGTTTACGAACGGCCTCTCTGTGAGGCGCAGGAATACCAGGAAATCAGTTCAGAAGCAGCCGTGTCACTTCTCTACAAGACTTTGCTCGCATTTAGAAGTCATACATGAATATGCGGTGTATTAAAGTTACACACTTCTTGGTAACTAATCGCAATTTGACCAAAAAGAATATAACAAGAACCCGTACTAGCAACGGCCAAACATGCGCGCACGCGGAAAGAGGCAGGTACCAGGAACATGCACGCAGCAACCTCCCTCCGGCCGGCCACCAGTGAAACATAAGGCAGTGTACTTAGATATTCTTTAGAAAGAGAACAATTCAGTTACACCTAATTTCCGGAAATGATAGCGGAGGTAGATTAACCTGTCTTCTTGTGTAGTTAGGTAGAAGGTTTCGGAGGATCGATGAAGGAGGGAATGAGTTAGAGATGGAAGTTCTGACTAAAAACGGTACTTACTGCTCTGCTTATTGCAACGACATGAAGGAGGGTGTAACCATAGAGTAATAATAGACTAGAGAACTAACTTGGAATGCGCATTATACTCTAAGATAATACCAACATCGAAACTCGTAAATTGTGGGTAGAACGTGCGCTATTTCAAATATTACATGAAAACTTCTTGCGCAATCGTAAAAATAATTTATTGAATTGGGAGATATTTCAACTTTATCAGATTCTGTTAATGGTTCAGCCTGTTAGACGATCTGATGATCAAACTAATGTTTTAAAAGCCAATTTAACATACCTTGTCTAAACCCTAGCGATCTTTCGCTGAATTACTTCACAGTTAACAAACATTTACAACACCTGCGGCATTTCCAGAATTTGTAAAAATCGTTGGAAGACACAAAGAACTGCGAATTAATTGTCCTGTATTCTGATCATTTAGCCACTGTTACTGGGGAATTTTGTTTACCATTACTATTCTTGAGATTTTATGAAATAAATTTTAAGTAGGAAAAGCGACGAGGTAAAATGTTTTGAGGTTCACTGCCTAAATTTTGCCTTTAAAGCAGAAGTAATGAAATTATTAAAACCTAATTTGAATTTAAAAACACACTTATTAATCGCCTATAGGAAGGTATTAATTGCCTTTAAATGCATACAATTTAAAATGTATTTTTATAAATACAACTGCTATTTAAAACTACATCTCTTATCATACGAAGTCGAAGATGATTAATTTAAGGCAGGAAATGTAGATATTATTATATAGCTTGGTATAACTTCTCATCAAATAATTTATCCTGTGATTGGGTTCTTGATAGAATTAAATAACAACTTTCTTTCCCTTGTTTATTTGCACAGTATAATATTAATTGCTACTTGTGGAAAGTGGATTGAAGAACCAAAAGTTTAAGTGCATTATAATCCAGTATTAATATACAGGATGTTCCAAAGTTAGACCGAGAAACTTTGGGAGCTGATAGATACCAGACACCAGCTGATAGACGCCTTTTGTTAAAGAAAACTTTTAGCTGCGGTGCTTCGTTTAACCAATAGACGAGTTAATGTCAAAGCAAATGTTAGAGCGCCAGTCAAGCAATGGGTCCACATCTACCTATCCAGTGCTTGCCATATGTAGCTGAAATATAACGGCGTACTTCAGCACCAAAGTAAACTGCTGCTGCATCATGTTGAAACCACATGTCCTGTCTGATATGAAAGGGAACTGTTTTCATTTGAACAGGCAAAACTTGTTACAGAACTAACGAGTAATTGTAAGGATTGAGTCGGGCCGACAAAATGTATGGTCTTATTAAGTTTTCCCCAATACCGGCCCGCATATTAGCACCAATAATCAATTTACGTGATCACTGAAATGTAGCATGGGATTTTAAAGGCCTAAATGTGTGAATTCCGACAGTTAAAAACTGTTCATGTTTGAAAATTGCTTCATCTGTGAACATGACATGGAATGCAAACAGTACGTCCTACCACTGACAAAGGTGCTATCGCAGAGGATAGTCTTCAGGCCTCATTGCGTGGGCCTTCTCAAGGTGAAAAGGGTGCAACCACTTCTCCTGCTTTCTTCCCACGGTGCTACGGCTTGGATGCAATTGTCGAGCGATGGCGCAAGTACTAGCTACAGGATTGTTCTCAATGCACCGCAACACATCTTCCTCGATCTCAGGTGCCCATACAGAACATGGCCGTCCACTCGTCTATCCAAGGAGAAATGGTTAGTGTCTTTGCAAGAGTACGGCAGAATATGGCAAGCCGATGCACTCTTTGTGTTAATGCAAAAGGTGTGCATCACATTTGCTTTGACGTTAACTGGTCTGCACTTAAACGAAGCACAGCTGCAAAAAAAAATATCCGTAACAAAAAGTGTTTAAAATAATATTATCTATCAGCTCCCAAAGTTTGTTGATGTAATTTTTGGACACCCTGTATAAATACTCTTATCTGTTTAGACAAGATACAATTTCCAGGTCTGCCTTGGTAGCGTAGATGGTGGCGTGTCTGCCTCACGTTCAAGAGGTTCTGAGTTCGAATCTCGCTCAGGGCCAGTTGCCTGGACAAGGTTTCTTCCGGGGGTTTCCCTTATCCTGAAAGACGAGTGTTGGATAACACAAAGCTCTATGGACCCTGGACTCATTTGAGCACCATTTCACTCATTCTATTCATCGTTCCATATGACTTAACGTTGGAGGACCTAAATTGTGTATATATACAATTTTCAGCACTTCGAAACTTACCAATATATCAGTCGAGTAAAATGCCCTAAATCAGTGCTTCTGTGTGTTCCACAAGACTACCTACAGCACCAATACGTCCAACTTCTTTGGGAAATGTGGAAAAAATGTAGGATACGTTGCATTCACATGATATTCTCCACTCCTGAACAAATTGTTCTTAAAAGGGCTTACTCTTCTACCTGCTTCCTGTTAATCGAGATACACATTTGTAGAAAGTGCCTTATTACTATTATTACTAATAAGGAATGTTACGTCACTGCGTAAATGATTCTGCTTCATTTCATTCTGAATTTAATGCTCAGAAATTTCTATGCCTTTTATTGCAATACATAAGTTGTCATAACTTGTTCCGTAGCATTGGCGTATCTAAATATTCGTTGTATTTAAGATTCCTCGGGCAACATGTATGAATATACATGAATTGTTTTTATTTTCTCTATCGCTTACACTTATCAGCTAGGAAAACAGTGGTATTCCACAAAAGAGTTAAAAAAAACAGCAACATATGCCAATGTTTCCCAGAACCCACCAAGAAAGCATATTTACAAAATGTTTCGCGTGAACTCGCTCTCGGGTGAGTGTGTGGTGGACGTGGGGGATGTTTGCTTGTGAGATGTATAAGATATAAAGAAAGAAAAAAGGGAGAAGAAAGAAAGAAGAAAGGGGGGAAGTACATCTCGTACTTGAATCAGACACACTTAGACATTTTCAAGGAACACTCACATGCTAGGAATATTCTGTATGACAACTCTACTCTAAATATTCCTAGGTTCTTTAATTAAAATACTACTGTTAGAAATACTTGTAATTCGAATGATATGCTTGTATCCACTAATATAAAATTTACATTTATTGTTGAGTTTTATATAACATAGAAACCAAAAATGATAGAAAAAACATCATGTGCATAAAATATATCCTTGTATTAGCATTAACTGTTTCTGATATATTCATTGTTACAGATTTCTATTTTTTTAGATACAACTGCGATGACTAATGGGATTTCTACAAAACACCTCTGAAAGTAGGCGATTCCTCATTCTGCAGTATGGGCATAAGGTAACTAGTCAAAATATTGAAAATCATTGACGTTTCATTTTTGGCACCCTTTGATAGCTTAGAGTGCGTACCTAACAAAAGGCATGCTAGTTTTTTTATCATTTTCAACACATTAGGTAACTTAAAGACATGAAACCATTAAACCACTAAAATATTTTCTGAGCAAAACTATTCTAAAATTTTCATTAATTGTTCCAAATGTTTTCATTTTGCATAATGAAGCTTATTGGGTATGTGCAAAATATGTAAATAAGAAACTTCACTTTCCCCTTTTTATAACTGTTCATGCTTTGGAAATTATGTAATTTTAAATTATAAAAAAGTTTGCACCTACCCAATGTTTCAAGGTAACATAAGGAAAACGATTTAGTGCAAATATTAGGACTATTCCAAAATATAATATGGGTCGTTTTATACTATTTTAACTACTTAAAGATAAGAATTTACTTTAAAAACTCAAATCCCCTATCGAGCAGTACATATTATATGTAGTGTAAGTTATACAGTATTTTCACGCAGTATAAAGAACAGCTAGTGAAGTATTTTATCTAAAAATATGAAAATTTTCAGAAAGTTTAGGATAACGTTCTAATCATAGGTTTATTATTTAAGAAATTTATGTTTTCAGTGTAACTTTGCCTTAAGTATGTAGAGGTTTGCTTTCTTATGGTGTAACCATGTCTCTGTTGAATAATCTGAGAACCACTTTGTGCAAATATTTACAATTACTAACGACTTGTGGATAGAATAATCGTTTTTTGTACAGCATAATAAGTAACGACACTTTAAAGATTTTAAAGGTACAAAGAATACTGCATGTATAGTACATATTTTGTCGCATGAATTTCTTGCTAATAAACACCCACATGGGATCTGAGCATTGAGAGTTTTCCCCACAAGATTCACGTAGCGACTTACTGCCCAGTATAAAAGTATTTTAGGAAAATAGATTTTGTCTTTATAACTTTATATATAAATAAGTTTACTATAACTTGTGTAACATACAACGGCCACCTGTGGATTGTTAAGGTAGAAAACGTCGTACATTAGTAACACTCCAACACGCAGGTACTGGATAAGCAGTGCACCAGAGAATACACTATAGTGCGGGCGGGGTGGGAAAGGACAGACCACCTGTTAGTTTGTGGGGTGATCAGTGTAGGCTTGTTAGTTACTTGTGCATGGACGTTGTGTACCAGATGGCTACATGTTCACCAAGATCTTCTACCCCTACATTATTTAACCCTTCATAGCAGTAGGCATATTTTTATACCATTTTATAATGCTACACGATGTATAATATGCAATAATGTCCTGAATGTGATCCGAAAATATAATAAATATCGCCACTATGACACTTGTCATGCTAGTTATTAAGACAAATTAGAAGGTGATAAACAGATATCGGATCCCGCACACCTTAACAATCAATGTACGTGCACAGGTACTATATAAGGTCAGGTGCGACATCAACAAACGTCTGTGTCAACAAGTATACCGAAGCGCTGTGTGTGTACAGTCCGTATACAAAGTATAACCTACGTTACAACATGTCATCCTCCTCATTGCTTTCGATGCGGGAATTACAGTGAACAACCATGTACATTCCTAAATTGTCGAATGTAACTTTTCTGCGCCTCTCACTGAAACAATATAAAAGTATTGGGAGAAAGTTCGTTCAATGTCACATGACGTTAATGGTGCATATGAGTAGTACAAATCATTTTCATATGTTTGTCCGAGACTTAGTTTATTTCTTATATTACGCAGCGCTGAAAATCCAGTATTTTTGTGTTGAATACTGGACAGTTTAATTTTTGTTCTTTTGGTAGGTTATGTATTCTCTATATTGTTTATTTTTGCAGACACCTCCTCGACTGCTTTTAGACAGCTTGAAAGTACATTCTTCGAGCTGTTGTTGGTAATACCCAAAACTTTTGATTTATAAAATGGAGATTGTCCAATAATGGTTGTGAAAGTAATGCTATTAACACAATATGTCCAACACCTTGCATTCTCTGGAAGGCAGATCTACCTGCGTGGGGAGCAGTAGTTGTAATGAAACTAAAGCTACGCGTTGCGAACCGGACTATACCTGCGTGTTCTCCTCGGGACTGACGTCACCAGTTATATACTGCGAGACTCATAAACTTCATATCCCTTTAAAAGTGTACGGGCTCCGATGTCTGCTGATAAACGAGTCAAATTCCTGGAGCAGTGCGGGACACCAGCAGACAGGTACAATACGGTTGTTGTTATTATTGTATTGTCTGTTGTGATTATTATTTTATTATTATTAATATTATTATCATCATTATCATCACCATCATTATCGTTGTTATATAATATCTGAAACTTATTAATTTACCTATATGATTGAAATACTTCTCTATTTTAAAGCCTATTACACATATCACATTGCTTTCCAACGTGTTTTATCACATAAATGTCTCTGGATTACTAGTATATTTATTATATCCATTGGACAAGAGAAGTTACTACATCATCTCTAACAAAATGATGGACATGTTTGAGGACTGTGACTATTGTTACCTTGATAGGAAATGTAAAACCAAGGAAATGTTCGACTTATGAGCATAGCATGTTAATTGACGGCATATGATAGCGTTATTTTAATTGTACCACGTATGATGGACAATAATTAATACTCAGAGAGGCTTTGCATGTGGTGTTGTAAAACGATATTAATCTCAGTGTTACATGCGTATAATTGGACACGAAAGTGTTCCACCTCTTTGCTCTGCTGGGTCACATGTACCGAGAAAACCAAAAACACGTTAAAGTCATGATAATCGTGCTTAGATTTAATGCAATGGGAAGACGCAAAAGGAACCGAAGCTCTTGAAATTAATGATGTATCGAATTTGTGATAGACTATCCATTGCAGTATTTGTGACAAAAGTGAACAAATCAATTACTCTGATAAAATGGCTTAAGGTTTGCTGCTTGTTTGTTAAAGTACAACAACGTTCTCAAAATGAGCGGGACTTCCTATCAGATCAATCACTGCGCTCACTCTTGTATTCACAAAAGAATGCGTAATTAATACATTTCTAAACATTTTATCTCTATTAAAATTAAATTATTTAGAAGTTTAGTGCGACTTCCTCTGGTGCTTTTATTGTTATTCTTTTGTTTTATTTGCTTTATACTACTGTTTTGAACATTCCCTGAATGATAATAGTAATAGTAATAATAGTAATGGTAATAATAATAGTAATAGTAATAATGGTAATAAAATAATAATAGCAATAATGGTAATAATATTAGTAATAATAACCCGCCTCGTTAGCGTAGATGATAGAATGTCTGCTTCAGGTTCAAGAGGTCCCGAGTTCGAATCTCAGTCAGTTACCGGATAAGGTTTATTCCGGGGTTTTCCCTTATCCTCAAAGACTAATGTCGAGGAACTCTTAAGTCCATGGACCCTGGACACATTTGAGCATCATTTCACGCATTCTATTCATCGTCCGATATGACTTAAAAAAAGTTAAATGACGTAAATTACAAAGTAATAATAATAATAATAATAATAATAATAATAATAATAATAATAATAATAATAATAATAATAATAATAATAATAATAATAATAATAATAATAATAATAATAATAATAATAATAATAATAATAATAATAATAATAATAATAATAATAATAATTAATAATAATAATAGTAATAATAATAATAGTAATAGTAATAATAATAATAGTAATAATAATAATAGTAATAATAGTAATAATAATAATAATAGTAATAATAATAGCAATAGTAATAGTAGCGATAATGATAACGATAACGATAGCGATAGCGATAATCCATCCATTCATCATAATCAAAATCATTTTGTAGAAAAATGTAGGCGCGCACACATGTCAGTGTGAGTGTGTGGTTGCGCGCTCCGGCGCGCATGTGTGTTTTATCCTTTATTCATTCACAAGTTCCGTTTAATTTGTTATATTACATATTATGGTTTGCTTTTTGTAGCATTTGTATTCTTTGACTATCAAGTTATTCTGCATTTTTGTTTACTAAATCTAACAGTTCAATTGTGCACTTTCCGGATTGATTGCTCATATTAATCGAAGGCTTAAAATTGTTATGTGTTTTTCAGATTGATTGTGGTCCCATAATCACTGAAGTCTTTTAGAATTAAATCGTTTATTTACACTTCTGTGTTAGTTATTCTGCACTTTCTAGATTTATTATGTGGACATACACACTGATGTCCTTTAGACTTAGTTCCACAAGTGCTGGTTTATGTACTGCCCACTTCCCTCCTTTCTTGCTTATTTGCATACTCATTTTTATTCCTTTGGTCCTTCCATTTGATGCGGTCATACAGGATGTGATCTGTCGTTTGGTCTCCTCTGTTGCAGGTGCATGTATCATCGTCTATTATGTGGAATCTCCTGTAAGAATATTTTGTAATAGAGATTCTATGTCCATGTCTTAATTAAGATGGTTGTGAGGTTTGTTGTTAGGTTAATTCTTCCTTCTAGTTGATTTCTACTGTGGGAAAATATTGTTTTGTCTTTTTTCCTTTTGATCTGTTTTGCCACTCTCTTTCCACATTTTTTAGTCTCTTGTTGTATTATTTTCCTGATGGCAGTTTCTGGAATTCTGTTTTGGGTTTCTATGCCATCATTTGTTGTTGCTTGTCTGTGTGTGTTTGTGTGTGAAGGTTTTCAAGAAATTCCCCACCCGAAACTATGCTTTACGTGGAAAATGTTTTCTAGTTTTTGATTTTCTAAACAATGGATATTTAGAATATTTGCAGTGCATATAACATAAATTTTTTCTAATCAACCTATGAATTTCTCTTCATTTTGAGCGTATTTGCGTATACAATTTTAAGTGACCCGTAAATCGCAAGAGATAAGGAAAAGTATTCTGTCCTCTTTTTAAGGCAGTCTAGATGCCTCCTGCATCCCTTTCTACAAGTGTTTCTGTGGATTAGCAAGTATTAGATGCAGATAATAAGAATATTAGTATAATTGGAAAAAGAAAGTATCATAACTGTACCGCATCTGATTTTATGAATACCTAGGAGTGAGGCTGAACAACAATGAAGAATGGGGAGCACACAGGGGAAAAATTTGAGCAAAAGGAAGGGCTGCAATGAATGGGATAAGAATATGCAAATATAAACTATAAATGACAACCAAGGGTTATAAAGAATGTATGAAGCACTAGTTGAATCCAAAATGCTGCTTGCAGTGGAGATCTGGGGAGGGGGAGGCGGCGCAGAGGTAAAGAAAACGGTGGACCAAAACTACAGAAGGTATTGTAAAGAGCTACTAGGTTTACCAAGATCAGCACCTAGGGAAGTAGCTTTAGTAGAATTAGGAAAGACAAGAAGAAATGGAATAATAATGGAAAGAATAATAACATTCTGGTATGGGTGCTTGGCCAAAGAAGAAGGGGAAATTATGAAACTATGCATGAGACAGCAAAAGATTAGCGAACTCAAACAGTTGGTGAACAAAGATAGGAGGAATTATGGAGAAAATAGGAATGGGAGATACATGGAGATTAGAGGAAAGGAATACAAGCGATATGGGTAAATTGGTAAAATGCAGAATAGAAGATATAGAAAGGCAGGAAATATGGGGAAGTCTAGAAAATATGAAATCTTTACAACTTTACAAATAAACAAAAAGAATCTGGGGACGAGAAACATATGTATATTACTGCAATAGGCAAAGAGAGAAGGTCTAGCCTGGACGAGAACAGGAAACAATATTCCTAAGCGGGATAAAAGGTAGGGAAAAGGGAATTTGTGAATTGTGGTGGTGGAAAGAAAGTATAGAACACTATGTAGCAGAATGCGAGGAGGTTGCAATATGCAGAAAAATGGTTTGGGTGCAAAAATCGGAGAAAGTAGAGAGGAGGATAGTAGCTATAGAATGTTAACAGGAAAGGAGGAAAAGAAGGTAAGAAGTATTGGTGAGCTCTTGCAGCAAGTAAAAGAAAAATGGGCAGCAAATGTAAAGAATATAAGAAAGGAAAATGGAGGGGAAGAAAGAGACTAATTAAGTAATAAGAGGGTATGGAGGTTAACAGCTACCTGGCAGAGCAGAGACCAGGGTGTCATGTAAGCCTAGGTAGCTACAAGGTAGCCTAAAGTTGTAAATTGTAAAAAATTGTAAAATGTTGGAATATGCACAACAAATAATTCATTCAAATAAATTCATAATTAATATCAGCATAATTATTGTTATTGTTACTTTTGTTATAATATTGCTATTATTGTTATTTATTACACTAATGTTACCCATATTTTTCTTGGAATGATATACATATTGTTGTATGTTTACTTGCTATTAAGTATCGACTGTGCAATTTGGACAATAATTCAGCTTGTAGTGCCCGTTGCAGGATTTCTTAGTAGATGTGTGCACTGTGCTTCGGGTGTACTGTATTGCTATTAAACAAAAACGGCGCTAAACCGTAAAGATAAAAGATATTATCAGTATGATTCGTCAAAGATTTTCTGTGTTTAATAACCAGCCAAAACATCAAAACAGCCAAAGCGAATTAGCACACTTAAAGCCTACAAAAAAAAAAAAAAAAAAAAAAAAAAATGCACAGGACACTAAAAGATCGGCGTTTATTCTCGGAAGGTTCACAACGTGTAAGGAGATACCCACCGTTTGGCAGAGTAGATTATAAGAATCTGTTAGATAAGTTAAAAGGTTATTAAATAGAATAGAGGAAATCATTATATAAACGAACCAGTGAGGGTCAGGTAGGAGAAAATGTCAGAAAAAGGGAGAAAAATATAACCAGTGCATCCATGCTGTCCTGCATGTCCTTGAACAATCTGGTAAAAATTATTGTTGAAACAAGGAAAATTAATGAACATGAATAAACTGAATAGATTTGCTAGTGATGCTGCACTGTTTACAGGGGACTACATCCCCTGAATCTCCTGTCCCTCCATTTCTTCTTCATTATCATTTCTCATCATGTCTCATCTGGTGGTCTCTTTCAGAGTATAAATTCGGCGCTGCATGGCAGGATGATATGCTCCTGATAAATACTTCCTCCTTATGTAGGACGGTTTCCGGTCTCCGGGGCGATCTGGTGGGCTGTTTTCGGAGATCACCGCGAGTGGGATGCGGTTATGCTTGTCTGCCGGGGGTTTCCAACTGGTAAATAGTATGCACCCTGCCTTCTGCACTCCCATGAGTACACGGTGTTCATTTTTATTCGTTATTTCCCGCCCTCCAATTGAGAAAGAACGACGCCATAGTTGATTGGCGAGTCTATCTGTAGTAATCTGTGGTCTATGTTGAAATCATAGTGCCTTCTACGGAGAAGAAGCGGTAATTTTTGCGGAACAGTAAGTAAATTACAGCGCTCCCAGTGTGGTTGCTTTGATAACTAATACAACCAGCTTCCCCTGGACGTGAACATAGACCACCGCGTCTTCATGGTTGAATGCTATTTTCGTACCGGAATTAAAATTCGTGCGACATATAAATATAGTTTAAACAGCTGCACAGAGGAGTTTATGCAAAGCTATCCGGCATTCAGACAAGTCCCTCGGAGCGTAATATTGTCAAGTGTCCAGTTACCGTCAAATTGACATACTTTTGTTTGCAGCGCAAACGTCTTACATTTTATCAGTATAAGATATCGATTTTTGTCATTATCGCGCTTAATTAAAATGTCTATTAATGTTGGTATCCTAATGTTGGTCTTTCAGAACCAATAGGTGCATCAAACATTTCCAAGATACAGGATCAATTACTCGCAAAAAGAGAGACCCTGTACGATATAAAGTGACTGGTCCCAGTCTAGAACCAATAAATAATGTTACGACAGAAAGGCCTCAAGCACACATTCTCGCAATATAGACAGTGTTTAAGGGGAAGAGAGAACGGAAGTATAAGAAAATGGACACAAGACTATGTACTACGTAGAGATATTTTCTTGTTTAGACTTGGATAAAAGCGTTGTACATATTGTAACAATAATTTATTTTTCATTCCTAGAATATGTTCTGCTAATTTTCTGGTTTGTAATGAAGTTACATTGTGAGGAAACTGTGGGTGACAGAAAAGAATTGAGATGAAATTGAAATATTTCTATTTTATGTGACAGGTTTACAATATGCATATATGTCTACTATAACATAAGAACAGATGTTCATTGTTAAATAAGTGTTCATTGACTTATCATTTCGTATATTCTTCATGATATACTTTTATGGCTGCATAATTAGCTTTGCAGTGCATTGCATTGCATTGCAGTATATAGTTTTTTAAAAATAGTTATCGTATCTACGCACCAGGCGAAATTACGCACCATTATATTACGCGGGCAAGACCCACCACTCAAATAGTATATTTATCTGCCGGTAGAGGAGGCCTCTAAGCTGTTGTCAACACATCTAATACAATCGCAAGCCTCTAGGGAATCATATATAAACTCGCTCATCAGCGATTCTATTGATGACGTCAAATTTTACGCGATAAAATTACAGATAAAAATGAACATCGTGTATTTGAATCGGCCACCCTCTGTCTCCTCTCGTCTAATCCTTCCTCCTGGGGATACCCCACTTGGAGCTTAGGTATCAACCATAGATTTTGGTGCCAAATCCCCTTCGTAGTAATTTTAAAACTAACCTCCCAGCATTCGCCTGGCGGCTAAGGCAGCATGCCTTGGTCCCTGGCCACGGAAAGTGGCCCGGGTTCGATCCCACCCATGCGGTGGGGACTTTAGGTCCCGGGTATAGGACCGGTGCCCACTCTGCTTCGTGAGGAAAGTGAGGAGCTTGCGCTAGGTAAGCGGCCCTGGTCACGGAAACCAACATTCCGGCTGGGAGATGCCGAGATGCTGACCACATGTCCTCCCCGTGTCGGTTGGTTGATCGTCCACCTCTGCCGTGCGTAAGTGGGAGTGAGGCCGGCAGTCGGGTTGGTAGGCCTTGGCCCTCTAAGGGCTGTCGCGCCATGGGTTATTATTATATATTCTCCTGGCGAACCGAGAAAACCCCGGAAGAAAGCCTTGGGTAAGGTAGATCGGATACGGGAATTGAACATGGACCTCCCGAATGCGGTCCACAAACGAAACCGCCGGTCCATCCCGCTCGGTGCATTCGTGTTAAGGCACACACTTTTATTTTCATAAGGAGCAGGTGACCGTTCCTTGAGAGAGAAACTTGCCAAGGAAAATGTAAAACTTGAGCGCCAAAGCGTAAAGGAATTGGTGCTGGCAGGTAACTGTAAACTGGTCGCAATAAGTGTAATTAAATCGCCATCACCGCTTTTAGCGTCTCTATGGAACGATGATAAAATTGCCCTTAATTGAGCTCATTTGTAGAAATCTTAAAGGCAGCAATATTAGTTCAACGGATGTATTGGAAAACACCTTTAACAAATGCACTATTTCACTGTGTTGTTTACTAATTACATCTCATGGATGATGTCATCAATCTTTATTGCTATATGAATAATTTACTAATACCTGAAATCGGTCTCTTTTATGTGCTCTTTCTGTTTCAAAATATGTAACACACCTGTGTCATTTTATATCATAGGGTGCCAAAATCAGTTATGTTGTATTAATTCAGAAGTTGGTACGTCCTCTTTCACAGCTTTTTGTTCTTTAGAATAATAACAATTTAAGTACGACATTCTGTGAATAGAAAAGAAGTGAAACGTTACTTAAGTTTCTTACTTATCTCTAACTCACGATATTTTATTCTCAGTCTATTGACGGCTTCCCTCGAAACTGCAGGCCTGGGTTCTATTTCCGGTAAAGTTATTAGGATATTTCTTAACGTTATCGAAAGAAATGCTTCATCTAACGATCAACACTAAGGAATCTGGACTGATTCGCGCTGCCATTGATTGTTCATTGTTGATTAATCATTGTTCGTTATGTGAACCGTTAAAATTCGCGCCAAATTCGTTCTTTAATCAAATAATATTTGCTCACTCTTTAATTTACTTAGTCACTGACCCACTGATTACTCACTCAGATGATGACTCGCTCACTCAAGCACTTGCTCAGGCGCTTGCCCGTTTATTCACTCATTTACTCTTTGCAGAAATAAAGTTTTTAAGAAATGTAGCACGATATAATCTTCTAGATCAACAAGGAAGTAAGGACATTAGAATATAATTGAATATTTTTAAGCTAACAGAATAAAACAATATAGAAATAACTAGAAGAGACATGTCCACAGAATGAATGATAGCTGCATTCCAAAATTAGCTTTAGATTATAAACCATTAGGTAGCAGAGATATTGGTAGACCAAGAAGAAGATGGATACAACACTTTTAATTTAAAATTTGAGACCGCAACGAGTTTTAATGGCTTAAACCGTGAAAAGTTGATGATACTCAAACCTCACTCTCATAGATACGGGTTCACTCAGACGCTGATTCACTCAGATATGTAACATCCAACGAAAGTCATATCGGACAGTGAATGAAATTGGTGAAATAATGCCCAAATGAGACCATGGTTCACAAAGAAGGTCCTTTCAGAAGGGAAAAATCCGTGGAGAAACCCTATCGAGGTATCTTACCCTGACCGAGATTCGAATGCGAGGCTGACACGCTACCATCTACGCAACAGAGGTGGATACAGTTGCTTACATATAGCTAAAATATTAGCAAAATATAATAGTAATGTAATATATTATAATATAATAAAATAGCAAATGATTTGGATTGAACGCTTTGAAAAGGCATAATCCTGCCAAACTAAAAACTCACAGCAGAAGAAGCAAATTCGTTTGTGATACATAACACTGTGTTTTTAAGAAAATGTGCATGTGTCTTTTATTTTGATATTTAGTGCTTTTGCCTCTCCCAAAATTATACAAAGTAATTAAAATTTACAATCTATATTATAATTGTGTCTTGCTTGTAAGGCATTGACCAGAGCTTTAAATGAATTTCTACCTCATATATTACTTGGCAGAGTGGAGGATAAAATGGCAGGGAGAGAAAATAAGCACAAATGCAAGCTTTCCCTGAAGATATGGCAGAGGCATTTTCAGCTGAATTACATCAAGTTTGTGAGTCTACACTTTCATCAACATTAGGAACGCCTGCCTCTAATTGTAGACGGGCGGGAAGAAATCTGCCTTACCATGCCTCAGCTCAGCAAAAATTCCAAAGACAGCCAAATCACTGCAGTGGCTAACCAGTAGCGCCAAAGGATATCTCACTGTTACGCTAAGACGAAAACGAAAATGTTTGACAAAAATCGCTATATAGCGACAATAGGCAAAGCTCTGTGACATTGTGTAACCCATTCTTGCCAGACACACACACCCATTTTATATATATAATGTTAAAGCATACAAGCTTTGAGCGCAAAATATACTTTCGATACTTCTTCAAAACAACTTTTTATTTTACCTGTGATATAGTAATTAAGCAGGTGTAGCACATGATGCAGAGCTCGTAATTTTGAAAAAAAGAAATACAATCATATTATTAACATTATTATTGATTCTTCTGTTCATTATTAAACAATTTATCCTGAGTGATAGAATTAATGTAATATCTTAAAATCTTTAAAATATGTGGCAAAAACCATGGGTTGCTATTTTAAGTTCTTTCTTGCTAAGAGTCTTTCGAAAATTAGAACAAGTTTGACTATAAATTCTTAGTTGGTAAATTATTTCCAAATAATAATTTTGTTTTTAACTATTCAAATTAAGTTAGAATAAAATTAAGGCAAGGCTACAATGAAAATTCGTCGAAAATGTTGAAAATCATGGCATTGTTTGTTGTTGGCATTTTCGGTAGCTTAGAGTTTGTAGTAATAGATGGCATGCTATGTTTATCATTTGCACCATTTTAGGCCATCACGTAAGAAAGTAAATGGACCTTTAACAATCGTTAAAAGTAACAATCGTGACTTTAAAATTCATTTTCTGAGAAACAATTCTTCTAACACTTTTCAGTATACAAAATGCCTCAGTGTCAAAGTTTTTCATTTAACTTGGTGAAACTTACAGGATAGGTCCATAATATGTAAATAAGAAACTTCGCATTCCCCTTTTTTGTTAATGCTCATGTTTTGAAAATTATATGGTGTTAAGTAATAAAATAAGTTAATATTTTCCAAGTTTTGAGAGCTAACACACGGAAAATATTTTAGAACAAATGCTACAAGAGTATTCCAAAAAATAAGAATGTGGGTCTTTTAAAATTGCTCTGTACTAGTCAAAAACAAAGATTCAACTTAAAAGCTCAAATATTTTGACACGTAGAACATTTTTAATTTTTACGGCATTTTCACAAAAAAAAATAATTAATAATTAATTAACTATTTGGTGTAGCAACATAACAATTTCCATGCACGTTTAAAATAACACTCTAATTATGTGGCTAAATTTTCACAATGATAGGTTTATTATTATAGAATTTGGAATTTTCAGTGTAGCCTTGCCTTAATACAAGGGTATTTTTAAATTAAATTTATAATTAATAAATAATTACTTAAGCAGTCTTATATGGAACATTTTGATGCACAAAAGGGAAAAAAATTCAAATAAAGGCACTGGAATGCACACAGACCATTAGGGAGAGTGCTTCTAGGTACTTAAGTGTGATTCGTTGCAGCCTTAAGGAAACTCAGAACAAAGGCTATGATACGTAATTGTGCTTTTAATTTTTTTAATGTTGATTAAATTTCATCAATGGGTGCTCTAAAGCACTTTCTTGCGGGTTTGGGAGTGTTAAGTAATACGAAAATTATGAAGTTACGATAAAGGGCAGATAACGACTATAATGATTTGTAATATGGAAATAAAGAAGAATGAAACTTGTACATTCTACAAAGTAAGTAACGATGATATTTTAAAAATAGTGGGTGAAGGAAGTTCAAGGAAGTTGATAAGAAATTTTGCAAGACATGAGGAGAAATATCTTGTTCAACGGTATACTGGAAGGAAAACGGTGAATAAAAATATAGTTGCAGGAGAGGTATAAATTGATAGACGGCATCATAAGGGACCACATAGAGGTAAGTGAGGAAAAAGAGTAGAGCAAACTAGGCTTATTGGGTCAAGAAACTATATGTGATAATTTTTGTAATTTATATGTTTATGTAATTAAATAGTTTACACAATTTAGTTATCAATACATATTTTATGCAATTTGTGTGTAGCAAACATGACGTTGTTTATGAGAAGAAAAGCCTTCTGCTTAACCAGTAACCTTAGATTAGATCGTGTGTTGTCAGCAGCTTGCTACAATATAAACATATACATAAAACTCTCAGGAAAGAGATTGCGATGTCAGTATTGCATAATGTACTTGAACTGAACACGACTAGTATAGATTCCGCATTAGTTCTTGACGAATGACCTACTGCAAAAATACAGCGAGCTACCCTACATTAATAAATAGTTTGGCAAATAGTTTGTTACCGATAGTAAACAGTTCTTCTTTCCTCTGTATCTGTTCGACTTATTCCTATTCCTTCAGTTCAGTACAGAAGTGCGGAAAATGCTTAACATGCTTAAGAGATTTGTGTATACACCGAAATGCTGAAGGTAAAACGCAGTGTTAGTTTTCTGTTGCAGCAGTATATTAAAGAATTTTCAGATAAATTCAAAGCAAATGGAAAAATTCTAATTTGTCAGCCTTGTGGAAAGGCTATAACAGCCGATCCCAGGTAACTCAGCGTTTATGCCGCAACATAACTTAGCTTTTACGTGAAGAGATTTCTAATGGAAAATGTAGAGAAGGCATGTAATTTCCAACAATTGACATGTGACATCAATGATCCATCACTGGTGAGCTATCAACAAAGGTTTTAATCAAAGTATAAACTTGGAAGAAGCGTAGGGACAGTGAAGCACAAATTAGTACAAAAGTGAATCAAGAACATATTGACACATTGCTTCACTCACACTGTTTATTCACAGGACATGTTTCAAGAGCTCTTGCTCCTATCATCAGCTGATACTCGATTAGTGTAAGTTGTAGTGGTTTCCTCTTTCTCCGTATTGTCAATAGATGGCGTGATGTACTTGTCAAAGATGTCCGGTGGTGGAGTTTCAAAATTCATGACTCTATGACGATTTTTGTTGATGAAGATTTTTCCCATACGGAAAGTCTGTGGGGTGATTAACATATTTTATTAGAGATGTTTCCAAGTTGATGTCATGTCTAGTATTCAAAAAATAAAAAGCCACTGCTGATTTTTCTGTTTCACCATTTTTAATGTTTCTTAGATGTTCTTTAGTTCTGATGTTAATATTTCTTTTTGTTTTTCCTATATAAATTTTAAGGCAAGTTTCACATTTGATCTCATAGATTCCTGGTTTTTCTTTGGTAGTGACTGACTTTTTGGGAGGGCCTTTTAACAAATTTCTGATATTAAACCTATTTTGAGATGCAAGAGTTATGTTGTGTTTTGAGAATATTTTTTGGAATTTGTTATAGGCTGATGGGTGGAAGGTGAATTTTTTAAAAAGTTTTTTCTCTTTTTCTCCTGTAGGTTCTAGGGTGGTGGTTTCTTTTATTTTCTTAGCTTTGTTGAGTCTGTTAACTGTTTTGTCTACTAAATTTGGGTTGAAACTGTTGGATATAGCTACTTGTTTATGTGTAGGTATTCTTCTTGATAATCTTCTCTGTTTAGTGGAAAGTTGATCATCCGAAAGATTAAACTGTTGAAAATGGCATGTTGGTGTTGTTTTGGGTTGAAACTGTTGTTGTTGATGTAATTATCTGTGTGTGTCGGTTTCCTGTAAATACCAAAGGTGAGTTTGTTGTTCATTTTTTGATCTTGATGTCCAAAAAGGGGAGCACACCATCCTCTTCTATTTCCACAGTAAATTTTATAGCTGGATTTTGTATATTCAAAAGTCTAAGACCATCTTGTATGAGTTTTTAGGTACTATTGCAAAAATGTCGTCAACATAGCGATACCACACTTTGAAATAATTTGGAAAAGTTTTTGTGATATGTGTTTCAAAAGCACTCATAAATAAATCTGCCAAGAAGGGAGACAATGGGTTGCCCATAGCTAGGCCTGTTTTTTGTTTATAGATCTGTCCATTAAAGCTGACAAAATTTTGATTGATACAAATTTCTGTAAGATGCGAAAGTTCTTCTATTTCTTCAGATGTTATTTGTATTGATTCCAGACATTTTTTGAGAAGTGGAATAAGCTCATTGGTAGGTATACTTGGATATACTTGGATAGAAAGAGGAAACCACTACAACTTACACTAATCGAGTATCAGCTGATGATAGGAGCAAGAGCTCTTGAAACATGTCCTGTGAATAAACAGTGTGAGTGAAGCAATGTGTCAATATCTTCTCGATTCACTTTTGTACTAAAGCTTTTTATTACAATTTTTTATTATATAACATGAAAGAATTTATTTTTGTTTTTGTTTTAGTACACACTTTGAACATTTTTACAAATATTTTCTTGAGTTTTAATGCATAAAATTTATAAATTTAACTTCTTTACCATCTAAAAGTCAGTTCCCCAGTGATAATTTCTCTCTCACCAGTATTCCCCTTACATTTTAGAAATCCTGTGTACGTCTGTTCTCATGACTGTCTAAACAGTTCACTGAGCTCTAAAAGGCAGATTTCAAATTATATATATATATATATATATATATATATATATATATATATATATATATATATATATAAAATATGTATATATAAAATCCTTTGTTAGTCGCGTATTTATTTGTACGTAGACTACATTGCGTGATGTTTTCTCAACCCTTCCAGCACCATACACTTATCATCCCATACATCTTAAATCCTGCCTTTGCTTTTGCGTCACTAAAGTTTCAACTTCATCACTATCGCAATCGAGACATACGTCAGCACCATTATACCTCAAAAATACATCGCGCCAACTCACATAATAAATTATTGTTGCTGGATAATAAACGAAGGATTGCTGCAATATCTCGCTTAAGCTAGATTATATAATTTTTGTAATTTACGTCCTCCAACGTTAAGTCATATCGGACGATGTATGAATTTGGTGAAATGATACTAAAATGAGTCCGGGGTCCATGGAGCTTAGAGTTACCCGACATTTTTCTATCAGAATAAGGGAAGCCCCCGGAAAAAATCTTATCCACGTAACTCACCCTGACCGAGATTCGAACTCGCGACCTCTTGAACATGAGGCAGACATGCTACCATCTACGCTACCGAGGCTGGCGGCGAATAGGATGTTTGTTCAAGTAATTCGAACTTAAACTTCCACATTTTGCCCATTGCAATGATTAAACGATAAGCCGTAACGCATTTTGTTCGTGAAGAAAAACAATATTTTTCTTTGCCAATTTTTCTTTTCACTTCATTACTCATACGTTGTATTAAGCTTGCGTAGTAGTCACCAGTAATACTTTTACCCGTTTCCAGGTAATCAGTAAAAATAGTTCCCTGTGCATTCCAGAAAACACTCGCCATAACCTTGTTAGCTGACAAAATTGACTTTGCCTTTCCTGAAGTTGATTCACCTAGCACAATTCATGGTTTGATTGTGATTTACTTTGTGGAGTGTAGTGATGTATACAAGTTTCATCCATGGTAATAAGCCTCTCCAAATTCACTGGGAGTTTAACGGTAGAGCTCCAAATTCTTAACAGAAAGTTTCTCGTTGCAACTTTTGCTCAGGTGTCAACAAACGTGGCACCCATCTAGCACATATCTTATGAAAGCTTAAACCATTGTTTAAAATATTACCTGTACGTTCATTTGATATGTTTACAGCCCTCTGCTATGTCAGCAGACTTTATCTGCGGTCTTCCAGTACTAAACGATTATTTTTATCAACGATCTATGGAGGTGGGTCTTCCACAAGGCGTCCACAGCTAGGTTTATCACTCGTGCTCGTACGCCCCATTTTAAACTCTGCAACCCATCGTTTAATCATTGTATATGAAGGGACAGAGTCTTTCAATGTACTGTCCATTTCCTCTCTGATTTCTTCAGACGTTAGGCCTTTCAAATGGAAGTATTTTGTCACTGCTCAGTTTTCCAAATCCTCCATTTTCGTTAAACCTCTACACTTGTCTTGTTTAAAATTCTGTCATTAAAAAACTAAAGAAGCTATTGACCTGTGGCTATGGACACAAGCTAGTCAAAACTATGTGATTCTATTCGTCATACTGGCCCAATGGCGCCATCTATGTTCGGCTCGGGACTTATCAGCCAACCGTCGTATTTTAAAACGGATGCAAGAGCTCCAGTTTTCAATAGATCATGAGTTCGTGCTCAGAAAGCAACAAAAATAAAGGTGAATATCGTGATATGTTGTTAACGTGAGACATTGTCAATATTTGATATATTCTTAACCTAGTTTTTCGGGCGACAGCAGGCAATTTTATTGAATAAGTTACAAGGAAAAAATTAAAGTTTTTAAGACCATGGCGGTTCTTGTACTCATGTACGGCATTAAATGGTGGATAATGAAAGAAAATGACAAACAGAAAATCCAGACAGCAGAAATGAGATTTTTAAGAAGAGCTAAAGAATGTACTAGACTGGACTTAATAAGAAATGAAACAATTAGTGAACTGAATATTTTTAATTTAAATGAAAAAATCGAAAAGAATAAAAACAAATGAAAAGAACACATGAACTGCATGAGTGAAGAGAGACAAACTTATCTCTGTTTCATATAACCTTGCCCCACTGACATGTATCACTCCGCGTGCAACTACCTTCCCCCTCACTGTAATTGGCTAATGCTTTCGCGACATAGGCGGTACCTTCCCGTCACATTTAAACCTGCAGTAAATATCATAATAATTGCCAGGTAGAGAGATAAAATCATACAAATAAGGATATGAAGGAAGGCAAAAATAATGAAGTTTATAATGAAACTGAGCAAGTTGAAAGTGAATGAATGAGCAATGAAACTAGAAGAAGTTTATAATGAAAGGCTTTCGGCCTTTTCCACTGGGATTTGATTAAACCAGCACACATACCTTGCAAAAATGCTTGTCTTTCGGTCTTAAAGTCGTGTCACGACATATTTGTCGTGTGTCCTTCATTCACCCAAGTCTCGTCAAGGTAGTATATTTTGCTATTTGTATCCCGGTACATTCTGATTGTCCTTAAATAACGTGTTCGCTACACAGCAATATCGCCCCTGGAGTGGTAAGTTTTCTGTTGTCTCAATTTCATGTCACGTTGTTCCACCTGCAAATTCAGAGCACAGCTGCTCGACTTCTCTCACTGGCAAAGAGATTCTTCTCTGTGAGTGCATTAAACACATGCACCACAATTCTTTTTTCGCCGTTTTGTAAAGGTTTTCCATTTCGATGCTTCAGCGAAGTATTGGCGGTACCCGCGCAATAAACGATCAATAAAATAATTTAGCTCTCGCACTCGGCACAGCACACCTTCGAATGATATATGACTAATCCAGTTGAAAACAAGGTTAGTGATAAAAGTCATAAATAAATGTGTCACCACTACCACTTAAGCACGTGTTATTGTGTAATCTGAAAGGCGGGCTGAGCAAAGGAACCTCCTCTTTACTTCGTTTATGAAGTAACATGCATTCCCCTAGGGGAGGGGGTCCGTCCCCTTCAGCTGCCGTGGTGCGGGCGCTGCGGATCCTTAGCACTCGTGGTACCTCTGACGTTACTAGAGGAACCTCGGGCCGAACTGCCGAAACCCTCCCGTCGGGGAGTTCGGATTGGGTTGGACTCGAGAGGGCAGTGTGTTCCCGACACCCACGGGGAATTGGGTACCTCCGGCCAGGCTAAGGCCGCCCGGAGGGATTAGAGGGTTGTCTCATAAGTCCCGGGTACTAGCCTGCAGAGCTAGTAGAAGGTGTGCTAGATCACCAGGCGGCCCCACCGAGGTTTTCGGTAGCCTTCCCTGTGGGGTTGACGCGCGTAAGTGGCGTATCCACTTCCATTCCGTCTTGACGTTGTTCTCAGTGGAGCGAGGGCTTTTAAGAAATCAGATATTGCCCTATGGAAAGAGCCCCGGAGTTATCCATCGCTCCCGGGTAGGAGGAGGCCCGGGTCCTTGGCCCTACGGGTCCAGGACTAATCGGAGTAGAACCTCTGTGCTTTAAAAAGTAACATGTATTTATTTCAGATAAATCAACTCTTTTGCGTAATATATTTAATTAAAACAGTTACGAAAAAATATATTTGACAATTCTCTTCCAACATATAAAGATATATCACCATGTTAAATAACGAACTAATTTTTACCGCACAACAGTCTATAATACAACAGCAGCCAATGAGAGGTGATTAGGTCACGTCACCGTTAAAAGATACGGGGCAAGCTTATGTGAAACAAGTATAAGTAGGTTTGGCCACGTAGCTCAGTCGGTAGAGCACCTGTCTGCCGTGCAAGGGGTACCGGGTTCGTTTCTCGGCTGGGGGTGGGGACTTTTCTCCAACCAGATGATTTCCCATCTTCCCCAGAGTGTTGAAGTATGAATGAGAGCGCGAATGTGTGCGTGAGCTAAGGATTAAGAAAGCAAAACTACCTGTTACCCAACGTTTACGAGTTAACGCCATCGCAAACAGGTGATGTGTATCACTGAAGGAATTTGTAACAGAATTTGTCAGTTGCTGCGGGAATGCAGGAATGACGCCATTACTCTCGGAATCCCTCGTTGCTGTATCTCTGGAATTCCTCCAGCTGCTCTCCTAGAAGCTCGTGAAATCTTATTTCTGGGCGTAGTCCCGGTGGAGAAGAATTATATAATCCTTTGGGATACTGAAATAATTACTCTTCATTCGATTTATTTACTTTTTAAACTGGTGTATTAATTATAATAAAACATTCTGAACTTATTGTGAAAACTTTACAAAATATTTTTTCTTTAAGTCGATAAAATTCAATTTCCAATTAAAATTATTGAATCAACCTTTTACAATACTTTACAAATAATCGTTAAGTTGTCCGTTCATATAGAATGCTTGGTGAATTAGTTATTAAATATATACTCGCTGACACACGCAAACCATGAATGTTAAATGCATAAACAAATTTGTACAAGATTTCGGACAGACGTCCGTATTTGGCGATGATTACATGCACAAGAAGGTTTCATTAACTAGTCCCCTCCTTGCTCACTCACGTTGCTATAATCATTCAAATTTCGTCGAATTGTTTTATCGTAATTTCTTTTATAATACTCTCTTTTAAACAAAATTATTATTTGACTTTAAATAATATTTCATCAGAATTAGCTTCAGTTTTGTTGATATTTAAATAATTATTACTATTTACTATTTACCTTGCTCTTCCTCTACCATTACATCACATTCACACTTTCAATTGTCACTTTTAATGTCATTTCCTATGATCATTGAAAATTAATTTAAAATTTAAACATAAAGTAACCGTTTCAAATTTTGATTAGATTTGGTTATGGATGCTAATAAAATTTTGATCATTAAGACATTCACAATAGCTGCATTTTGTATAAATAAAATTTGAAATGGACGACACACTTATAGGACAGATAAACACATTCAAATAACAAGACTCCAATGTGAAGAAAAACTCTGAAATTTAGAGCAGACTAAATTCTCTTATGTATGCTTTTAAGTCTGAAAGGATACGCCATATTTTGTGAAGAAAAGTCGCTACGATAACATCCTTTACTCAAATTTTATTAAGTAATTGCCTTACCAGGTTTACTATACGGCAGCGAAGATTGTGTATTACGGAAAGAGGATGAAAGAAGACTTACAGGAGTGTAATGAGATTTTTAAGATTTGTAGCGGGATGTACACTGTCTTAAAAGAAAGACAATATCAGAGCAGTATTAAAACCATAAAGTATTTTAGAAATAATAAATGAAGTCCAAAATAGTTTAAAAAACCAAAGTTGCCTTAGATTCATAAATAAAAAAGCTATCCGTAAAATCTTACAAGAAACTAGAGCAATAGGATGACTCAGGAAACTATGACGGGATTAGTTTTAATTTCGTTTGGAGATGAATAATCGATAAGTCAAAGCCTGAAAGTACATACTGATTATCAATTTCAGGGGATAACAAGAGTAATGCTTATGAGCAGATAAAAGTTCGGATGTGCACATATTTTGAAAATTTCTCATTTTAAATATTGATTATTGTGAAACTATAGGAATGCGCATGTGAAAACCCTAATTGATATAATATTAATCTAAAAATGTTGAAATTTATATTTAAGTCCAGTGTAGGTAATTTATTAATATTATCATACTTCTGTTTATTGACCTTCAAAATATTTTCAATGTTGAATTGAATTTGTTGTTCGGTTTTTGTAAAAGTGAATTATATTTGATAAAAGTAGAACATATTACTGTTTTTGGAAGTAATACTCTATCTTCAGCTCGAACGCTCTCAAAATAGAAATTGCACACCACAAAAGTAGTTGTATGGATCATTGTCATGCAAAAATCACTAACTGCATGTTACCACCACTTGAAAGTGCCATGTTGTATCCGCACTACTGTATACACTAGCTTGATTGTTACAGGTGCATCATAGTTCTTTTATTGTAGTGTATTTGTATTTGTATTTATATTGGGGACCTTACGAGCCTACACGGATCTATTGTGAGCTATCACTCCTCAAAGCAGAAGAGATGAGGAGTAGGAAAACTCACAGGTCGGCAGAGGGCAGTTAGTCAGAGAGAGGTGTAGAACTCCCAGCAGAAAACCACCAGCATTCACCTGGCGATCCGGAAAAACCCCGAGCAAACCCATGGGTCAGGTAGGTCAGCAACGGGAATCTAACCAAGGCCTCCTGAAAGCAGGCCAGAGACGAAACCGGCTACACTACACCACTTATGGCAAACTTGCTAGGCTTTACAAGCAAATGGTATTCATTTTGCATGTTGTGTCTAGCAAATAAGAATGAATTCAATGGAAAAATAACAAAACAGAGTATGAAACGTTTATAAATTCAGTGTTTGACGAATATTTAGGTAAGAGCTCGTTACTGTACCTAGCCGAGATAACTAAAGACGAGTTCTCATGTAGAAATTTCCATGGTAACGCATTCCCATATTCTTGACGTTGTCAAGGAAGACAAACTGCCCATCCTGTGGGTTTGTTTAAACAATATAATTCTGCATGAGAAGGATTGACGATATTTTAACATCACAAAGCAAAGTCACACAATCATCATTTCAATGACCCTGTGACTTGTAATCAGCTTTATGCACCGAAGAACCAGAATTTACTCAGCAAAAGGGAGATTATGACATTGGAATACCAATATCGTCATTTGAAAATGTAATCAATGTGTCCTTTGATACTGAACTGTTCGAATGCAGCACTGATGTTAAACATGGAAAACTGGCTTTAGTCAATTGTGCGTATTGTTCAGTACTTTGCTTTGAGCACATTAATAAAATTCCATATTTCCACGTCGAAGACTTCACTACACAATGGTATCCAATTGAAATATTTTTGTACTGTCAAGCAGATGCATAATGAGAAGGGAATGTGAATGGCTTGTTATTTCCTTTACCATGAACATGCTAAGCAGAGAAGGTGTTGCATTCCATCCAAAAATTCGATAGCTAGATCTCACTGGAAATACATGTTGTTAGATTTCTGGAATCCACAAAAGGTTGCTTCAGGAAAAAAAGAACTCTGTGTACGTGTGTCCATGTTGTGAACAACATAATGAAACGCCAAAGGTTAATTAAATACCAAACTTGGTATTTAAAGTCAGCATCTTCCAAGGATACGACGGAAAATTTTCAAGAAAATCGCGTTTAATTACTCTTTACATGAAAATACTTTCAAACATGCTCTGCCAATGTTCATGACTATATTTGCATTACAGATAAGTTGACTATCTTTAGTATGTTTTAAGAAATATACTCATTCTAGATTACTTCGGCTTTTGCATAAATATTGCAAAAATTCGGGTGGCTGGTGACGATATGATGATAAGATGATTTGATGCTCACCTCTCTGATGATCTTGAAGCCGGGGTCTATATGTTCCTCGGCTGCTCTCGCAATTGCGTAAAATCTTACCTCCGGGCGTGGTCTCGGTGGAGAAGAAGAAATTATCTAGTTCTTTCGGATGATAAAATAATCAATCCACATTAAATTCCTGAGAAAAGTTAAAAAAAATATTTTACAAAAAACATTACTTTCTGTAATTACATAAACACATTATGAAATAATACCTTCTTCGTCGATACAAAAGTAAGTTCTATATTAGAATTATTGAAGTCATTTTCTCCAAAAATTTATGAATATTAGTAGAGTTGTCCATTTTATAAAGAGTACTTGATGCATTAGTTATTTAGTTTTCACTTACGCACACTCGCAAACCATGCATGATATTTGCATAATAAAAAATAATTCTGCAAGATTCTGTACTCGTTGATAATCATATGCAGAAGCTTCTTTAGCTAGTTCCCTTCTTGCTCGTTTAAGTTGCTATGGTGATTTAGCATTTGTTGAGTTATTTTATCTTAATTTCTTTTACAATATTTTCTTTTAAATAAAATTAAATATTATTTGATTTTAAATAAGTTTTATTAACATTGGTTTTGTTTATGTTTAAATAATTATTACAATTTACCGCTATTTTTCATTATCATTACGTCACATTCGTTTTTCAATCGCCACGTTTAATATCGTATCTTTACTAGGACAATTTGACATTTTTTTTTTTTAAATTTAAACATAAAATAACAGTTTCAATATTAAAATGTAAGAGATAAGCAATATCTTACTAAACGAAAACTTGCAAATGTTAAAGCAGGCAACCTACGTAAATATTTTTGTAGAGTTTTTTAATAGTTTGAATTTTCTAATACTTAAGCTTTCCTCAAATGCGAAGTCGTTATCCATTTTCCTCCTCCTGGTCAGGTAAACAGGATGAAATTTGAAAGCTATTGTTTAGTGAAGCGCTCCTAAAGGATTTTACTCTCTTAAGCCTACTCTCCTAACGCCCTTATGTCTTTAAGGAAATATGCAAGACAATATCTGCTGATGTTTAACTTAACATTTAGTTGATGAAAGATTAAGCGTTTGTCGGAGTAATTGTGCAAGTGAGTGGAGAAAGCCCTGTGAGTGCACCACATCAAAAAGGACTTTTTTATATTCTGCTACCTCCAAATACTTTCCCATTGCTGTTTCTTGTCATACATAACTTTACATTTAATAGAAAAGATTACGTCAGCTTCTTCAGTGCTCATTCTGCCTATTATGTTCTTGGATTATAATGGTATAATTATGAAAGATGTAACTGTGTGGAGAGCATTTAATATACCGAAAAGGGTTAAAACCTTTAAGAGAATATGCTCCATCGCTAACAATAGACAATTTTAAAGAAATCTTGTTTTTACTTTTTGCTTGGTCTTTTTAAACACAACAAATACAGAAAATATTTCGCAGAAGAATTCGATAGCTAAATTTCATAAAATATATATTCAAGTACTTCAAGCACTTTCAAAAACAGAATTATCTCCCCCTCTTCCTCTTAAGCTGCGAGTGTAAGGAACATATCCCAAATACAAAGAATTCCATAACTGCAAAATATCGTACTAAATTTTGTCTTCTAAGGAAGATTTTAAGACAATCCTCGTAACTCAAATCGCCCAATATATTGAACATTTTTTCGAACACTAACTTTCTCAAAATGGACTCTAAGGATTAAGTTAGGGTGCACTCATTTTGAAGACATTTTCTGACAAATGCACTCGTATTTCATAATTTTCTGAGATTAGACTATGTAACACAAGTAATTCTTTATAATTTATAGATACTGAGACAGAGACAGTCTCGGAGACAATAGCTACACCCAGACCCATAAAAGGTGCAGTCCCCGAAGGTTCGGTTCTATCCCCCAGGCCTTTCAGCGTGAAATGGGAGATTTTTCCAACTCAGCCGACGACAAAATGTCCCAATATAGCGATGACTGCCAAGACAAACACATTCTCAGGGCCTTCAATCCACTTCTCCTCATCCATGACTGCGATATCTGGGTGGCCGCAAAGAGCTGGCAACTACGGCGACACCGTGCGCAGGATAAAGAACTTCGGTCTCTACTCTGTTGGGCTCTCCTTTGGCATGAGACTACTTCACGAAGCCTCATCTCTTCCATATATGTAGGATGAAATTAGGCACCGGTTTGCAAAATTCTAAGCAAGATTACAACATAAAGGCGCTGTGGTTAAGTCTCTTGTGGATTATAATCCATAATGGACCCGATTTAGAAGATTTTGGTATTCTATATGACCTGTAAGCATCCGAGATAACACCAGAGCAACTCCGATAAAACCAAGCATCGTATTCAATTCATTCAAGAGCTGCTTGGTCTCAAAACTTTATACCCAACCAACAAGATGCAGATTGATTTTAACAACACCTACCAGGGTACAATGGGATTTGTATCCTGTATGCAGCACCGGAAAAGTGACATGCTTTCCCATAAACCCCTTCCTACTCAATAAAGAAACACTACCAAGAAGTTCTAAAACAAACATATATCTGAAATGAAACCTTGAATTTAGGCAAACAGCGACATTATTCTGGTCACACCAGCACCTCGGTCATTCGGTCTGCTGTTTGGACACTTGTCGCTTCTTGGGGTGAGTTTCAGAATTTTCTCCTAAAATTTTTATCCTTGTGTGGTCAGCAATTTTGCCGAAAAGTATTGTCTTCCTTGTCTGAACTGAACCATCGGATTCTTAGTCCTCCTTCATCTGAGTAAAAAGGTAAAAGTCATTAGAGGCAAGGTTCAGGCTATAGGAAGGGTAGTGGAATCATGCCCCAGTGAAACTACTTCAACGTCGTGATGGGCTTCTGAGCTGTATGAGGTCACACCTTATCAGGATGGAAGACAATACTCTTGGTGATAAGTCATGAGCGCTTTACTCTGGTTGTTTCGCGTCTCAAAGCTTCCCACTATCGCTTAGCGGTCATTGTATAACCTCTTTGCAAAACATTAAAGAGTTCAACACTCTCTCAAAACAATGTGGCCATTTCCTTTCTGGCAGATGGTGCCACCTTAAGCTTCTTTGTTTTTGGATACGATTGCTACCACAGAAATGAGGGCCGCTTTGTGCTGGGAATGAAGTGTGAATCCTGTTTCGTTACCTATGACAATGTGATGAAGAAAACTGTTCCCTTCCATTAATAACAGCTGCAATAATTGCATACGCTTCTCTCATCGCTTCTCCGTGTCACTAGTCGAACCCATTGGAAACAAACTTTCCAGCTTTACAGTATATCGCAAACAATGTGAACTAACGCTACCAAACATTACTAATACTATTGTGATATATCATAATGTAATCTTCCTGTTGTCCTTGATTTGCTCCTTTCTGCAACCTGTGTACAGATGTGCTGATGCTGTATAGGGTTCGCCCCTACAATGCTCATCGGCGAGTTTTCTCTTCCAACCGCAGTTTGAGACTCCGTTCTGCAATAAACTGAGGAGACGTTACAGTCTCTCCTTATTCCTTAATGTACTAGCTGCCAGGAATTTCAGCGACTGAAACAGAAATCCAACTAGTAAACATGTTCGTCCTTGAGACCATATTAGCATAATTTTATTTTTAGAGCTTTATTATTAAGAGAAACTTCTTCTTCCTTATAAAACGAAGACGCATGAACAAAATATGACAGTTAATTTTGGTATAGGTTTTCGGAACAAATGTTTCCTACGAGACAGACTAATAAGATTATGGACTTCGCTTGTGTAACAAACAAGTTATCAAAGTTATTAAGAATTCTGTATTTGAGAGGGCTCACTATACTATCACCATTAAACTGTGTGGTCATGAGGATTTTGCGCCAATTTCAGATGTACATATCTACTAAAATGAAGCGTTGATAAATTCTAGATATTTCCGGAATAATAAAGAAACCGAATTTTCTATCACCATCCAGAAGCGTAACTTAATCTATGCCGGCAAGTCTTTTATCTCAGCTATCTTTATTTGCCGGTCTTTTGTGTACACAAGCCGCACTATCGTAGATAATGGCTTCGCGACAATATTAAAACTGCGCATGGCTCTACCGTCTTTTATTAATAGCGTGAAATGGGAAATGAAAGATCCGTGAACTAATAATAATCATTAATAATTCCTAGTCGCATGATAACAAAAAGAACTAATCCAATCATATCTATATAATCATATTTGAGTGGAAAACTGCATAACAACATATACATTTAATATAATCTACTTTTCCATGTTGATACTCCGTTTCGCTGACACCATACAGCTAGTCTTCTACAGTAAAATTAACGAGATTCAAATGGCAAAGCTATCCTCTTTCATCTCATATAAAGGCATTTAACACACAGTTTCTAGGGCCCTTTCCTGTAATTACAGGAAATTACTGTAAAACTAGTGCTCTGGGGCATTTGGAATTGAACACCACACGGTTCTGCAGGATAGCTAACTCCGCGAAGCTTCTGTAATTGATTTTTGCGTTCGTACTAAATGACCCAGACTCCCTGGAAAGACAATAATTAAACTTTTGCAAGTTGTGAATGCCAAAAGTGCTCCAAAAATGACTTTACATTAACAAATGTAATATATGCGCTAAAACGAAGTAGGAACCTAGTAATATTTTACAAGCTTATCACGTAAATCTCTAGAAAAAGCTCACATTATTTTCCTCTGTAAAAAGTGTTACATTTTCTACGAAAAACAACAGTTTATTTAAAAATGTTTGTCTTTGTTTAGATAGAAGCTACATGTGTAGCAGTATTTTAGAATGTCCAGAGAGAGCCGCTAGACTAAGTTTCTTTGAACCAAATTTCAAAAATTAATATTTTTTACGAAATATTCATAAACTTGAGTTAAAATACAAATAAGTTAAAATAAAGGTCATCGTTGTTTTTTAATTCCACAAGCATAGAGACAAAGCATTGTTTCTCTATATCAGGCAATGATGGTTTGTAATACATGAAGAATGGAAGAACAGATGGAAAAGTCATGCAAACCTTTATGCAGATAAAACGTATAAAATATTTAAAGAAAACAAAAGTGAAACAATCAGAGGAATCAGGGGGAATGAAAAGTATAGAAAATGTCAGACCTTGAAATACCTGGAATGCCGTTACAAACAACTTTAAATCCGTTTCATAATGTCGCCGTTAATTAACGACTCGAAAATATTCAAGTGTGAACTAGGCAATTTTTAAAAACCTTAGACAATTTTTCATGATTCTAAGTCTTCGCGTTGCCGAGATCTTTTCTTCTCAAAAAGACTCCATCCAGGACCATTGACATGGAGAAGAATAAGGTATCCTCAGCTGAAGATCAAGCCACTCAAAACCACAGAGAACTCTAAGTACATAAATAAAAGAGAGTAGAATAGTAAAGCTTGTAGAATTCATAAACTAATAGGTGTATGTTAAAAGTAGCAAAATATTTACTATGAAAAGTTGAGCGAGAAATATATACAGAAGTTCTAACCCGCTCAAGTCAACGTGAAATTAAGAAAGAGAACACAAAACATAATTAATATGTGACATAGAGCAATAAGAGAAATAATTGGAATGCAATTAAGCCAGAGGAAAATAAGTAAATAATAGGAACAGAAGAAATTGAACAAATGAAGTGATACGACCTAGAAAGATTACGAAAGAAATGAAATTAAATTGGGAAAATTAGCTAAAGGGCTACAGAAAAAGGGAATTTGGAGCAGGAACACTAAGTATAGAACTCGCAGAAAAAATGAGAATAGATGTGCAGAAAATCACTACGAAGTGGAAAAATAGTTTAAGAAGTTGAATTCCAGCGTAGAAGCAAGGACTGTAACAGATTGGGAATTAAAAAAAGAAGTTTAGAATTGAATTAGGTGAAATGAAACAAAGTTACGATACCACTAGTCATGCAGTAAGTAAAGAGCTACAGTCTGTAAAAAGTAGGATAAAATACACAAAATGTATTTGAATATCTTAACATAGTAAGCAAGGAATTACTAAATTCATTAAGAATAGAACTGTGCAACAGAAGTTGACTGGAAAAATAGATTAAATAGAGTTTCAAAGAGCAAGTAAATAAATGGCAAAGTAAAGTAATACAAACCGAGCGGTATGACTCAGGCGGTTTCCTCTGTGGTCCACATTTGGGAGGACCGAGTTCGATTGCCGTGGCCGACCAACCGACTCGGGAGTTTCCGGATCCAGGTAAATATGTCCCCTGAATTTCCTGTCCCTCCATTTCATCTCCATTAGCATTTTACATCATCTCTCATCTGGTGGTCTCTTTCAGGGTAAGAAGTGTCGGCAGGTGTCTCAGCGGGGGCATGGCGGGATGATATGCACTGAGATAAACTACTCCTGCCTTCGGTAGTTCGGTTGTCGGTCTCCGCTCCTCTGCTGGGACAATTTCGGGGCCGCCAGCCAGGGATCTTTGGAGCTCGCACCGCCTTCCTGAGACCTTTGGGGCTCGGCTACTGGGTTCGTTGCCGTCCCGCAATAGGGGAGCGTGTCAATTGTCCTGGCCTATCGGGGAAATTTCTAAGTAAACTGGATAGACCTTGCCCTCTACAGTCATTGCTCCTTGGAACGTCTGACCTCTCTCTCCTATCGGATGTGCTCTCCCGTAGGGGAGGGGTTTCGTCCCTTTCAGCTACCATGGTGCGGGCGCTGCGGACCATTAGCACTCGTGGTACCTCTGACGTTACTAGAGGAACCTCGGGCCGAACATTCGAGCCCCTCCCTCTGGAAGTTGTTCGGATTGGATTGGTCTCGATAGGGCAGTGTGTTCCCGATACCCACGGGAAATTTGGTACCTCCGGCCAGGGTACGGCCGCCCGGAGGGGGTATAGGGTTGCCTCATAATTCCCGGGTACTAGCCTGCAGAACGAGTAGTTGGTGTGCTAGATCACCGGCGGCCATATCAAGGTTATTAAGGACCGGCGCGTAAGTGGCGTATCCACTTCCGTCCTGTCTGCCGTGTGCAGTGGGGGAGGGGGGGTAGTTTATAAAATAGGCACTGTCCTACGGTAAAAACCTGAGAGGCCCGGGTTCTGGTCCTACGGGTCCAGGACTGATGGGAGTAGATCCTCGCACTTATCGGATGTGCTCCACTTGGGAACAGACACAATAGACCCAGTAAAGTTGTTTGAGTACCGAATCCCCTCCGTAGGTGAATCCTAAACCTGAAGTAGTACAATGAGAACAGCGAACAAGATGAATACCTTTGTGCGCTCAGTAGCAGTTATAATAACATAATTGTAAATCATGCACTCGCTCAAAATCCGTTTATTTGGAAAACAACGGATATTGTGAATCTTCAAACATGGAAAAATATACCTAGAGCAGGTATATGAATATGACTACATGATCTTTACAATCCATCACATGGAACACACCTTATGTCAATAATATCAGCCTCCACATCCTGAAGATGAAGCCGGAGACAGTAAAAAGATTGTGGAAAATTGAAGTATGCCTTAAAACGAAAAGGAGTATTACAAAAATTTGCATATATGTTGTGTGAAGAAGCTTAAAGAATCGCATCCGTAGGTGCATGTACTCTTACATATAGCACGTTTAGATATGTATGTCCAACTAGCTGTTACAGCCAGGCGAAACAAAACCAAATTTTCCTGGTACAAACAAATATGATCTGTATAGTAACACAACAATGACAGCCATTTTATGAGAACTTATAGTGAAGTTAGTATTGTAAACATGGGATAAATGGAGATATTGGCTACATCAAGAGGTACTTACCCTGATAATATTTGGAAAAGTTGTTAGTTACCAAGGCAGTTGACTTCACAGGTATCACAGAATATGGTCCGCATTTGAATCCAAATAAAAGTCACAAGCGATTAATGCAATTCACCAGCCCAAGAATGACAACGATCTACCGCACCGGATGTTGGGAAGCATAACAACAAAAACAACTTTACAAGTAAAACTGGGATTAGCAGCAGTGCAAGAACGCGGTACACTAATCTCATACCACAGACGCCGAATTTGGACAACCAAGAAATGAGGTTAGCTTGTGGAGAAATGCTGGAGTTAATTGAAAAACATTTTCCAAAGAAATATGGAACACGCGTTTCCGGATGTGCTACATTTAAAACAGGAGCTGGAGGTTTAAGAAGAAATTATCATTTCTTCTTAAAGTGAATTTCGAGCGAGAAAATTCTGAAATTCTAGCACCTTACGCGATGATAACTCGCTCAGAACCGATTAATGATGATGCCGAAGTTCCCAAAACAACGGGGACGTACGAACAGGAAGACGTATGAGAGATTATATTAGGACTCTGTATATAACCTCAAAATTGATGAACGGTGCGGATAAAAAGGGAATTAAAATCGAAATAACTCAAAACCGGTTAGATACACAAATGCAAGATATATCTTGCATAGACAGCAGCTACAACAATTTTTTGTAGGGGAAATGGTTAACAGGTGTATGTCAAATTAACAGGCAATTGAATAGTTACCTGTAGGCAACGTGTATTACTCTATCGCTGTTGGGTAACATAAGAAGTGGATAAAATAGGTGACAGGTGATCTGTTTTTATCTAGGTAATTGTGCCACACCTACTAGCATACCTAATTCTTAATAGTCGTGAAATACTTGATGAGAAAATTAGTTCTTTATTTTCGAGAGAGATATTCATAAAGATTTAGACAGAGAATTAATGAACATTTTGTTTGTTACGGAGTTGTTCCGGGGTCACCAGTGTGCCGGAACTTGGTCCTGCTGGAGTTCTTGTACATGCCAGTAAATATGTTCATCGCTTTCAAATACATTTAAAACTCACCAGTCTTTACCGATTTTGAGCCCATGTTCTTAGAATCTAACCAACTGAGCCACCTAGTGGAGGGTCACGTCCTTTATTGCAAGAGCTAACGACATTGGTTACGGAGGTTACTGCGTGCAATATATAGTCGAAGAAGAGAGTTTATTTGTTCGAGGAGATGATATTTGTAAATATAGCGCCAGGATGTACAGGTCATATGTAATGAAATATGTGCAACGATATAAATTACATCACTTATTTATGGAAGCGAGGAGATATAAAACTGGTCATATAGTTTAACAAATAATAGTGAAAGGAAGAAAATGACATTGCGAAAGAACGTCACGCCTAAACAATCAGCACTCTAAATACTAGAATACTAGAATACCTGTACATGCATACTTTTCGGGGTTAAAAATCATAAGGCTAATACAGGACTCTAGAGAATTGGAAAACTTTGAGCAGATTAAAAAGACTGATTTTTTGGGGATTACGTCTTTGTATAAATGTTTCAGAAAGTATATCACATTCTTTCACCAAGGAGATGATTTATTATTTTAACAGATGCACTTCGAATTCTCCACAAGATGAGCGCAATTCTACAGCGAGGAGCCGA
This sequence comes from Mantis religiosa, assembly GCA_030765055.1. Classification (NCBI taxonomy): domain Eukaryota; kingdom Metazoa; phylum Arthropoda; class Insecta; order Mantodea; family Mantidae; genus Mantis; species Mantis religiosa. The sequence goes on along the minus strand of CM060952.1, from coordinate 61,059,303 downwards.
GCAGTGAACATCTCTTCTTCTCTTGCAACCAGCAAATTGCCGTCATTAGGAGCGACCGCCGGGCAGCTCCCGGCAGGTGTGCTATTTTGCCACAGCAGTGCATCAAGAGTGCAAATTGGGGACTACATTCAGTCAGCCTGCCCATCCGGCAGCAGCTGTTCAGCCTACTTCACTGGAGCGGGAAGCCCCCGCAACATCTTCAGTGACTAGGACGATATATAGGCAGCGGGTAGCTGCTAAAGCTACATGCGGTACTTCGGTACCGTTTAAGACGCATTCTTATCTAAGGTGTCCGGTCCTCTTGGTGGCAATCTGTTAAGCTCCCGCTGCCTGCAGGTGAGGACATAAGTGTGCGAGTCACACTGCATCCCTAGGAGCAGAGTCTTAGGTACCTGTTCGACCAGTCGACCACTTCCACTATCACCATGAGTAATAAGTCTCCTTCTCCAACCCTTTCCACTTGCTCGGCTCATGATGGGTCTGAGGTTCCAAATGCTCCGACCAATCCTATACCCCCATGGGTGATCTTAGAAAAAAGAAGGCTTACCGACAACGCACAAGCGGAGATGACAAGGTCGTTCTTGTAGAATCCAGCAAAACAAACCAGAGTGTCTCGCATTAAGCAGTTCCGCGGGCGGGCCAAATTTCAGAGTCTGAGGACTCTGTGGAGCCAGTGTACGTACTTCGCATTCAGCTAGAAGTGGGAGAACATCGTGTTTTCGTGCAACTTTTCCTGTTTCTCTGTTCGGGGAAGTGACCGGTGTACAACTCTTCGGGTCTGTCCACAGAGGGCGAGTAGGACGAGGAGCTCCATGAAGTCACCTTACGAATGGCTAGAAGAGCAGCAAGACAGGCTGCAGGAGGCGTACCTCTTGGCTAGTCAAATCCACCTGCCTCCAACCATGGACAGAAAGAAGGCATGTTCCACCAATAATCGTCGACGACTTCGCGGGGGCGGCGGGCGAGGTCATACCTACCCTTTCGGGGGATTGTATAGTTCGGTGGAATAAGAGCCGTTTCATCGTCAACGCTAAGATAGTTGAGGGCTACGCACTCCTTCTCCACCGCCTCAAGAGACGTGAAGGGCCACATATCACCTTCCGCCTGAATAAGACCCGAGACGTCCGCAGGGTTATCCGTGGGCTACCAATGGATACTTCCGTTGAAGACATCCGGGCAGACCTCGCCTGCCAAGGTATCGCCTTCAGGATGGTAAAACAACTCACCTGGCCTGCTTCTGATTACCCAGGAGTTAAAACCCCCTCCCCTACTCCTAGTTGCGATGGAGTGGGACAACGACCCGGAGGGCAAGATTGGTGGTATCCTCACCATTTGCTACTTCCAGGTTTAAGCCGAAAGGACCAAAGTTCTGGCGATCCTCCTCAGTGTTATATTTGTCTGGCTGTCATAATCTATAGAAGGAGGCCGGTTACAACAATAGCTAGGCAGACAACTGACCGTAAGGCACCAGTGCGGGCAGCTGCAACTAGCGCCCCTCAGCAAGGAAATCGTGCTCTTATCTTTTCGGAAATGGGGCGCCATTCCTCGAGTTTGCTGTGAAGTCTCCGGCTAACTCAAACACTCCCGAGCCACGCAAACAGCGCCAGCCCCCTCCACATCTCTAGCCAGTCCCAAAGCTGCTTCCCGCAGAGCTATAGTTCGTCATGCTGCCAGTAAGCCGGTGTCGAATGCCGTGGCTTTGAGTGACTGTGGTACTCCAGTGCCTGCTCGTGAGCCGAGGGAAGACAAGGTTAATGGCAGACCGGTGCCCCGACGCTCCTCTCGTTCCCCCACCACTAAGCAAGACCGTCCTTCTTCCAGCAACTCGCAGGTCTCAGACTTGTTGACATGGCTGCAGCAGCTGCTGCACACCTATGGCCAGCGCCTCTGCGAACTGCTTTTTCGATTCTCCACCACTGACTCCACAGCCCGTATGCTTATTGCCATGGAGGGGCTTGCATTGCTGACACCTGTGTCCCATCCGGTCCAGAATGGCGGGCAGAACAAGGTCTTCGACATGGTTCAGGTTTGTATTCTGGAACGTGTATGGCATAGAGGACCAGGGAAACGAATTTGTGTATTTTGCGAGATCATCTGCATTGGACCTTATCATGGTATCGGAAGCACATCTCCGACTCAACAACCCATTGCAGATCACGGGCTTCCACTGCCTCAGGAAATATCGAGCAAACTGCCGGAGTGGTGGGACAGCAATCTTCATGAGAAGGAGTGTAGTCCACAAACCCGTCCAGCTTCTCGCCCTTCTAACTCTCCAACCCACGGCCGTTTGCGTGAACCTTGGTGGTTCCGAAGTTCTCGTGGTTTATGCGTATCACCCTCCTTGGAGGCAGTTCGTCCCCAATGATTACCTATCTATCCTAGCCCTACATCCCAACGTCATCCTAGCCGGGGATCACTATGCCAAGCACCAACGCTGGCACGGGGGTCCACGGATGGACAAAAGAGGCAGCGAAATTGTTCGCATGAGAGACGTGGACCCGTGGCAACCCACTCACTATTCAGAACACCCTTTGGTTATTGACTTCGACATAATCAAACATTTCCCATTTCATCTGGCACTCACGTCATTGAACGCCTTACGTTCGGAACACAACTTGACCAACCATAACAGTGCTGTTATAAGAAGTGAGAAAATGAGATTGCAGCCATTGTTGTATAAACTGGGGCATTCACAGCAATAGCGTGCACTTTTAAATATGAAAAGGTAAACTGAGATTTAATAACCCCGACATTGGATCTATTCAATGCATTTGTCTGATTTTACGTTTGCGGTACTAACCTATCGGATAGTGTGAAAGAAGAGTTAATTCCCAGTTTTAAATATATGATATATAGCAGGATAGGATAGTACAAATACGAGGGAGATTCGGCATACACAGGTATTTTGTACCTATGCCCCAAGTGGGACGCCTTCGGGAGGAAAGATGAGGCGAGAGCAGGCAGAGGGCGGCCATCCCCAAGGAGCTACTACAGAGCAGAGGGAGGTCGCTACCATTTACCAGTTTGAAACTCCCCGGCAATATAATACAACCAGCATCCCACCTGCCCCCCCATAGGAGGGATCCGTCCTCTTAAGCTTCCGTGATGCGGCACTGCGGACCCCTAGCACTCGTAGTACTTCTGACATTGCTAGAGAAATCTCGGGCCGAACATTCCAGCCCCTCCCTGAATGGGAATTGGAGTCGAGGGGGCAGTGGTTTCCGATACCCATAGGAGATCGGGTACGTCTCCGGACGGGGCTGAGAGAAGCCATATATTCCGGCGTACCAGCCTGCATAGCTAGTAGGTGTGCTAGATCACCAGGTGCTCCCACCGAGGTTGTTCGGTAGCCTTCCCCTTTTTGGGGTTGGCGTGCGTAAGTGGCGTATCCACTTCCATCCCATCTTGTGTTTTCGGACCTGATGGAGGGGGAGGCTTGTTAATCTTTAGGTCTTGCCCTACTGGAAAGCCCCACGGAGGTGCCGGTCGCCCTTCGGGAACAGCTCGGTAACCACCTGGTACAAGAGGGAGGTCAGCGACGGCTGACCATGTAGTTGAAACAACCCACTAAGCCAGCTCGGAGACCGGAGACCGTCCTACCGGAGGATGAGGCTATTTTGAAAAAGTATTTCATCCTGCGATGCAACGCCAAGACACCCACCGCCACTTGCTAACCTGAAGGAGACCTCCAGATGAGAGATGATGTGAAATGATAATGGAAGTGAAATGGAGGGAGAGTAAATTCGGGGAATGTAATGAACCTACCCAGCCTTCACCCAGTGACCCAGGAAAAACCCGAAAAGAAAACCAAGGTTCAGGTAGGCCGGCCACCGGATGCAACCCGGACTTCCTGAATGCGGGTCACCGAGAAAACCACTTGAGCTATCCCACTAGGTTGATATGTAGTAAATGTATAAACATATATTATTTGAGAAGAGTAAACAGTAAAGCATGTTTGAGCAAATATTTAAAAATTACGTATCAAAGTGTGGTAATATCGAGGCACTTTTATCCGTTAATGCTATCACACACAAGAATAAAATATTTAAGGACGCTACAACAGCCGATAAAGCTATAGAATTTATCTATAACCTATACGGAAGGCAAACCTTGTGAGAAAATAATGAAAGAAATAGAAATTTGCTCATTTATGTTACCTAGGTCTGAATCTTAATATCACAAACCACAATTAGACAAGCTGAGTAGATGGTAGATGAGTTGATAAGCTAAATCCTAAATCATAACACAAATCACAAACTGATACAACATTGATGCACCTGGAAAAGTAGTAAAGAGAGCATTATTGTTAAAGAAATTAATTGTTCTTTCGCACTAGCCTCAAACTGAAAAATTGTTAACAATTTCAAAACACAGGAAATGTCAATTATATTGAAAAGGCGTTATTTGAATGTTAAATTCAAGATTGCTTGTTAAAATTGCAGCTGAATATTACAGTCACTATGAAAATGTACGGTATTAAGAAAGATGTTCAGCCAAGTATGTTTTCCGGAGAGAAATTCCACTTGAACTACCTAAAAGTTAATGAAAGGAAAGCACCTTGAAATTAGGGTAGGAGTAAAAAGTGTAATAAAAATGTTTATGTAGGAAAATCATTTGAAGCGAGAATTAATACAGGTATAATTAATTTCGAATAACCAACCCTAAAAATTAGCGGTAGAGAGAAAGTCATACAATTGTAAAATTGAAAATATTTTTTAAAAATGTTGGCTGTTATACAGATAGATAAAAAGATAAATGGAAATAAACAAAGCAAGTTAATTTAATATGTTTCTCAAACTCTTCTGCCTCAAGGACCGCCTTATCATCTAACAATTTGTTCGCGGACCCCCATGGTTTGGCAACTCAATTTATATGAACGAGCTACTTTTGGTTGAATTTTATAATTTGAATTTAAATAATTACTATATGTATAATTTAATATATATTTTGTATATTTAGTTTTAAATTTAATATTAAATTTCAAAGATTAAAGTTAATCTAAATAAAATAAACTTGTGAATAAAATATATTTTAATTAAATAATATATATTTTTTTAAATTTTACTTACTAATTTTTTCACTTTGAAGTAAATGTTATACAGGTTTGCCTAACTTTTTATATAACTTTTTATTTAACTTTAGGTTTTTATTTAACTTTAGCCTTACAAAGAAAAAATTTAAAGTATCTCACTCTCTGGATTACCCAAGGATTAGGCACAACAGGTTATAAAAATGAATTTATTTTACGTGTAAAGAAACAGTTTTTATACATATCAAAAGCTATTTATAATGTTCTGAATCCACCATTTGACCATTTCAATAAAGTTAGTATTAGGTTACTAAGAAAATCAGTTTATGTGGAAAAAGATTGAAACTTTGTTCATTGGAATGCATTAATGTGAACAATGCAACTGTTTTTTTTTAATTGAATAAGCTCAGTTAAGCTGGGCTTTATGTTGGTGTTTTTTAATCTTAACTCAGTTTCTACATTGGCACATCTGTTTCTCATGAATGGCTTATGTTGCACCAAAATGAACATGTTTGCTCACACAAATAGGTGGTTGGCAATGGCACAGTATTCTTATCTGCTTTTGTAGCTAGTTCATTAAATTCATTCTGCGCCGGAAACCACAATTTTGCAAGTTCATTTTCCTGGTGTACAACCTTTCATCCTTTGCTGACAAATAACTGTAGTAGTTGCTCCTGTTCTTTCTCCGAAAGGCTATCAATGATGCCTATGCCTTTTTTTTACTCTAAAAGATATTTTATCCACTCATTCTTATCATCTATCGGTACTGCAAAGCACTTCCTCAAAGGTGTTGATGGGTCATTAAGGTTCTTCAATATTTCAATATTTCTTCAATATTTTTAGGCAAAGTTTCTTCTGAGGAAGTTGACAAGGAGCCTAAAGATTTCTTTTTTACACGACCTTTCCATACTTGAAGTTTTCCTATCATTGACTCAGTTTTCTAATGAACCGTGAAAACATCTGGTTTTGGTCATTGCAATTTTCGATTTATTTCTTTATGTGGGAGAAGATACTAGCTAGATAAGCCACTTTGAACAACCATTCAAAGCAACACAATCGTTCGCTGAGGAGAAAATTTTTGTGCATGCTGTCTTTAAAAAATAGTCTCACTTCATCATGAGATTAAAAAATCTCGAAAGAACTTTTCCATAAGAAAGCCAGCGAGCGTCTGTGTGCAAGAACAGTTGTTTATGTTCACTTCCATTTCTTCACACAGTTTTTTGAATATCCCTGAGTTAAGAGTGCGGGCTTTAATGTAGTTCACAATTAGAACCAACTCTTCCAATGTTTTCTTCAAATCTGGCGGAATTCTTTTACACCTATGTATCGAGCAATGAGACCACTTAACTTCAGGGTTGACAAATTGAAATCGAGCTTTGAATCCGGTATTGTGTCCAAATATCCCTGCGGCTCCGTCGGTGCTTACGCCTACACAAACTTTTCACTCAGGACCTTCTTCTGAAATAAATCCATTAAGTGTCTTAAAGACACCCACAGTAGTCTTATGCAATACTTCCCTACAACACAATAGGTCTCCAACAAGCTCTTTCTCGTGTTCGTAATGTACAAAAGCAAACAAATGAAACGCGTCAGTGAAATCAATACTTTCGTTAAGGTAAAGCATACATTGTTGTCGATTTTAACCTGATAATTTGCTAGTCCAGGACATTTTGTAACATATCAACTATTCTACGTTTAACTGAATCATTTGATAGTAGGACTGGGTTCAGCTCTTTGGTAGTTGAGTCACCAATCATTATAGCACACATCTTTTTAGCAGCTGACAATATTAATTTCGTGCAATTTTAAAGTCTTGTCACTTAGCAATGAGTAGCACTACTTCATAGGAAGCTAGCGCTGCTTTTTCACTACTTTTTATTTTAAAATAAATTTTAACTAAAAATTCCAAAATTATTCTTAAATAAAGATAAAAATTTATAAAGTAAAATATCATTATCTATTGGTTTAAGATCAATTAAGTATATTGATTTGGGTTGAAGAGAATATTTTGGAGCACAAAACTTGTGTCTTACCAATGCAATCCAGATGTTTCTTAATTAAACGTCTTCGCAGCTTAGCAGGCTTCATTGCGTCATTGGACAGTACATCATAACACAAAACACATTGTTCGTCTTCAGTTCCAGCTAAAACAAATCCGATACTTATATAGTCTTAGCTGTAATTTTGCCGTTTTACTTTTCGCAGATCGGCAGAACAGCTACTAGTTAAACTAGTAGTTTCACTACTACAACTTGCCTCTTGATCGCCAGTTATTGTAGGCTTACTTTTAATTCGTCCAGTCTGTAACCAACGATTCATGTTGAACGACGCGCATAAATTCTCACGATTCACAATTACAAGCTGTCAGGACAATCAGGCACTATCATCACTGGCTTCAACACAGCGAGAATGACTGGTTTGTTGTGCGTTCGTATGTGTAACCGTTACCATTGTCAGCGCTTACTCAGACCTGCGCGCGCAGGCTTGTCTGACTTCACCCGCACCGCAGTTAAGCGCTCATGCTCAGTGTGTTTGCAGCGTTGCTAATATAACGCTACACTACACGCTCGCAACTCTTACGTTGATCGCACCTCTCAGATGCGTTACATCGTTACGACATACCTGCATAAAAATTTAAGTGAAACTTATATAGTTCGGCAGAACTACAGAGATAAGTGACTCAGTCAATACAATTCTACGTTATCTGTAGTTTTAATTCAACATTACAGCTTGACTTAAGAGACCTTTCACGGACCCCGTGACATACCCTCGGGGGTCCACGGACCACATTTTGAGAAACTCTGTTTTATATTACATTTGGAAATTGTAAAAACATTGAGACAAAATTAGAAAAAGAGCGTAAAAGAAACAATAGAAAAGATGAAATTAATTTATAAGTAAACTGTTTGTATACAAATAAGTGAAAGCCATCACATAAGATTACTTATGAACTGTTTTCAAAGACAAAAGAGATTGCATAGCTAAACCATGTAATGTTTTAATGAGTATTAGACGTGTAACAATGCTAAAGAGAAATTTCTATAGAAGAAATGGTAAGAAAGAAGTACGTAGTAAATTTTTAATATTGACAGTAGTAATAAACTGGGGTCATTTATAAATTAAATAAAAATTCTCATAGGGTATACGTATAAATAACGACAAAGTACAGAGATACTCTCATCTTGTCGAAGAAGCACCTGAACCTGAACGAGGAATAGTATAGGTAATTTAATAATTTAGCTCCACAACAATATTGGGAAAGATAAGTGAAAAGTTAGTTGTAAGTTGAAAGTATGGGGCCCATAAATGAAACAAACTTAGAGAACTTAAAATTTCAAACGAAGTGACAGATGGCATTCTTGAGACTTTTTATTAAATAAAATATTCTTAGATAGAAAACATCGTAAAAACGCATTGGCATTGACAAATTCGTAAATGAATTGAATATTCAAGTTTGGAAAATTAAAAAATTACATATTAATTGTAGAGAGTCTAATGTCTAATATCTCACATGCTAAAATAACATTTTATTACAGCAAATGAAATTCTGATCCAAAAAGAAGCAACAGAACAAAAGAAAACAAATCAGCGTTCGCATTTAAACAGTGTAACATACATTTTAGCTTAAGACCCTCAAATTCCTGCAATACCACGAGCTGTCCTATGCACAATGCAATGTTGAAAACCTTTCTAGCATGCAAACTGTTGTCGCGGTAAATGAATAGGTCGTTTACCTGTCGGTGTAATCAGGGAGTTGAGAGCTTTTGAAACAAAACTACTTTAACTGACCCATCTGTTGCAAAAACAATACTGGACGACGAGTTATAAAACAGAACTACACCCGACGGGGATTGAGTAATTACTCTTCCTGTACCATACCACACTAATAACAAATTTCTGTGTTGATCTAGCCAGTACATTTCTGAAATATAATTAACAACCTGTGCTCTTTCGCTCTTCTAACAGAGATCTTCAAATTATTTAGTAAAGGAATGATATCCGCCTCTACATTTGTATCTAATATACATCATATATAAAATAAATCTAATCCTTATATATTTATTTTTATTATTTATTTATCTATCTGTCTGTCTGTCTGTCTGTGTCTGTCTGTCAAGTATTTATTAATTTATTATTTATTTATCTATTATTTTTTTATTTATCTATTATTTATTATTTATTTATTCTAATGGTCCATAAACTTGGAAACATTTCCCTTCGTCTTCTAGGCTGCCAATATAATTGTCCACTCATTTTATTCCTATAATTTTAGAGTCCAGTGCATATCCCAAGGTGCTCCCAGTCCATGACCACATTCTCACTACACAACATGCAGTTGGGTGTGGGAAAAATCTTCAGTCGATGGAGATAGTCTGCCACACAATGATGTCGCGTTATCCTTCGGAATGCAGCCACAATTTCACTCTGTGGCAGCTCTGGTATTGCTCTTCTCTCTGAGAGTAGATCCATTCACATTTTTTAATGTAAAATATTACTTACAGTGTCTGATCTTACCGCTTTGAACGATGCTCTAATTCTGAGCTTTGCTGAATGGAAAGATAAGAGTCTTGTCTTGCAATTTATGGTTTCGGAACGTTTTTTTTTTTTTTTTTTTTGCTAAGTAATCTGCTTCTTCATTCCCCTTTACCCCAATAAGGGAGGGGATCCATTGGAAGGCAATGTGACTACCCAAATGCTTTAACTTTGCAAGGAGACTCTTAATTTTATATATCCTTACGCAAGCGCATTTTTCTATTTGTCCCAGGTTAATCCAGGTAAATAGTTGCAAATATAGTTTCACTAAACATTTTGTTGTAGCCACAAGAGGAATAGAGAAAACCGAATGAATACAATGTTTTAAAGCAGCTCGCTATGGCTTTGAAATAACGACAGAGCTCTGATAAAGTTATGATGATTCAACAATTCAAACCAATATTAATAAATATCTCGGAAATTAATGATGCCGCATAATATTTATTTAAAAAGTGTATTTTAAAGATATCACAGTTTTTATAGCTAGTAAGAGGTTTCCTGCGATTAATGTTAGCAGTTACAACTAATTTTTCACTAAATGACTATTTCCATAAAATTCAATATGGTTTCATTTGTCATCCAAATGCCTTAAGCACATCTTTATAATTAGTTAATGGATGGAAATTAATAATTTCTTCAACTGGCCGTATATAGGCTAAGGTTTATGCCATCCTACATTAAATTCTCCATTTGACTCGTATATTTCCCCGGTAAACCACTAGGGCACGTTGGCCATGGTAGCTCAATGGGTTAGAGCGGCTGGACGGAAAACAGGAGATCCGTGGTTCAAATCCCGGCCATGGCATTGAATTATTCATGTTGACTCTATCAAAAGCCTTAGCCTATATACGGCTAGTGTGAAGAAATGATTAATTTCCATCAATTAACTAAAATAATAAGAGTCAAATGATGAAGCCTGGGACTCAAGTACTTACGATAGTAAGTCGCCACAAACGGTGTATCTCGAATGCGAGAGTCCCTAGTGGTTTACCAGAGAAATATACGAGTCGAATGGAGAATTTAATGTCAGGACGGCACTTTGGCCATGGTAGCTCAATGGGTTAGAACGACTGGATGGAAAACAGGAGATCTGTGGTTCAAATCCCGGCCATGGCATTGAATTTTTCATGTTGACTGTCTAACATCTATGGAATTTGAATCAAAATGTTCGAGCTATTTTTGAGGAAACGGAATTTTTTTGAAAGATGTTCCAAGTAAAGGGTAGTTTGGGGTGAAAGATTTTTCTTTAATGTCTTCGAGTTATGTATGTTTACATCGTTCGTATTCTCAATATTCCAGCTTTTCCATCCTCACATGATATTAAGCAACGATTTTCTCCTTCATGACTTCTTGTCTGCCTCTCTTCTTTCTTCTTGGAGGATTACATCTGAAGTTGTTCTTGGTAACCTTCTCTCTTCTATTATTCTTGCATGGTAATACCGTACAAGTTCTTTAGTTTCATCTACTAAGGAGTGTGTTGCCTTCCATTTATTCCCGAATGGCTTCCAAATTCTTTCCAACTTAGAACGTGTATTGTCTCTTCCCCAAATATCCATTTCTCTGCCAATAGTTTCTGCACCACACTATAATATTTGCTTAACATACAGAATAATAAATGAACTTCTTCTTTTCATTATATGTCTTTTCGATAATACTCTTTGAGCAGTAATATTGTCTTTCTGGCCTAAATGCTTCTATTCTGAGTTTTATGTCTCAATTCTTCCGGAAGATCCAGGTTCAAGTACCGGCTAAGCTATTGAATTTTTCACACCGGTTATAGCTTTACAATATTGTCCTACACACGGCTATTGCAAAACAAGAATTAACTTCAATAGTTTGAATCTACTATGAAGCCCGGAACTTAAGTACTCACAGACGCAATTAGTGGTACTATATGAATTTGAAATCTCTTTGTGATTTACGGGAAAAATTCAATTCGGTTGTCATATTGGCATGTTTTTCGGTTAGCTAGAATCTAAAGATTTGGTTCAAATTCCAGTTGTAACCTACACTTTTTCGGTCTGATTCTACCTATCCAACTTTGTGCTAAATACGGCTGGGCGTTACTTAAGGTTATTTTAACCATATATCTCGACGTGTTAGAATTTACAAGCTTTAATCTACAATTGCAGCAAACATAAATTAGGTTAACATTTACGGTAAATAAGTTTTATATACATTAGAAGCTGTAGCGTATTTTCGAAAATGTTGGGTCTGTTAAATGTGTTGGGAAGATTGGAAACGCCACCTTATTGTCTACGTATGTTGTATTGTGGACGGCCGAAAGGTTGTGGCGAATGACTAGAGGAAGGTCAGAGCTGGACAGTTTGGCAATTGGTCCTTAGGGAGTAAATAAGGGTGTGGTAATTAATTATGCTTTCACACTTGCTGTGTCTATAGCAAGGTTTGGAAAGTAGACGGAAAATTTAAACGCCATAATCGAGATTTGAAGACGGATCTTCCGGTCTCCGTGGTGTTCCTCTAGTAAAAAGTTATCCTGCCAACGTGCCAGCATGACATTAAATTCCCTAGCTGTTTCACACTTTTCTCGGTAAACCACTAGGAGACAACTTAGTAGCGACTTACAGCGTGTATATTAAGTTCCAGGCTTTATAGTTCATACCGCTAATAGTTTAATTAATGAAAAATAGTTTTTCACACTAGCCATAGTACTTAAAGTACTTACACTTGTAAGTCGCCATTAAGGTAGTTGTCTCATATGTACCTCTATGTATTGAATTTTTGGATGGAGTGCAATGCTCACCCAATTTCTTTAAGTACATAATAGGGAAAGTAAAAATATGAAATATTACGTTTCGTCTAGGCTGGTGGCGAACATCTTAAGGAGTCAGATACCTAGAGTGTTCTGAGGATCCTGTCCTTAGGCGAGAAGGAAACGTTTAGTCTGGAATGCATAATTTCAGTCATTGTTTCACCACTATAATATGTTTTAAGTTACCCAGCATTTATGGAGTTTAGAATATTGCTGGGTGGAGTGAGAGAGTTCATAAATAGATGAGCTGATGTTTTGCTAATATTTCGTTAATATCTCGGTTTCTAGTTTATCGCTATATACTGTCACGAGGACGCTAGTAAGCGAACACCGAGAGACGCAGGGAGTGAAAGAGACAGATAAAACCCAAGCCACGTCCGTGCTCGCACTGGCAGAGACGGGGTGGGAAAAGAAAGAGCCAGGGAAGTGTCTGGACGGTTCTCCTTCGCCTGCCGCTTCGGGAAATACTGTGATGCTTCGGGAGGTGCCGAGAAACTTCTCCAACCAACGGCTCGTGTATATAAGCGATTGCAATGGACGAGTTGGGCAGTTGACGGGGTGCATCCGTGGAACCCCAACACCTTTCTCTCCTTTTTTATTCTCTCCTAAGGCTCACCTTATATATAAAGGTTCGGTAGTTCCGGCGGGAGCCGACAGTGAATGAAGTTGCTAGTGAACAGTGTGTAGACGTACTGGAAGATTGCGTTCGTGTGCGTTACGTCATTCTGCTGATATCAGAGTTGTACATGTCCCTTTCTACGGAAATAGCATTTTGAATTTCTGTAAATTGGACATTTTAATTTTGCGAACCCACAAAGTCACAGCATGTATAAGACAACTACAGTTTTAAGGGATAAAAACACAAAAGTCTTATAAATAAGTGTAATATAATATCCCAGTTAACCTGCACTACTGAATCTGTCAGTCGTTATTTAAAAAGTCGCCATTAAAACGCTGCATAGTAGGATTGGTATTAAAATACTAAAGACAAATTCCATCGGGCTTAATACTGTCAGTAGTTTTCCACAGATTTACTGCTGAATAGTAAAATAATCTTTTCTTTTTCAGTTGCAAGAAAGAAAATATATGCCTTTAAAGTTTACCTAATTTTGGCAATCCATAAAGATAACAAAATAGCACTTAGCGACATTCCACTTATTGTAACAATATTGGAAATGCCTTTAATATCTACTAAACTTCAATGCTTGTAAATTTAAAACAAGAATCTCCGAGTTTAAGTTTTATTAAAAGAAATTACGACTTGGGACATTAATCGTTGACAATTTAATTAGTTAAAGGTATTATGCTCTTACTTAGCACAGAATTTAGTAATTCATATTGGCATTTTGGACTCCAAATAGTATTGCACATGTTTGAGTGTGCATATGTCAATGAACTACTTAACTCAAAGAAAACTTGGTATTTAAATTCAGCATAGAATGAGATACGAAAATTTCAAGAAATGTCCCAATTAGAACATTTTAAAAATACTATCAAGTATGGCTCTAAAGATTTTTAATTAAAATACAATAAGTTTAAGACACTTTCATGCCAAATAAAATTTATACTTTAAATTTTATGGGAATGTCTTCAGAAGTCGTTTCTATTCTGAATGACTTCTGCATAAGTGTTAAACCGTAAGGGATAGGCAGAATGTTACTGCGTAAAAGTGTACATCTCGTTAAAACACACCGTTTATGTAAAATGCAATTTTTAGTAGAGTAAAATATTTCCAAGATATTACTTTATTTTTAATCTTCCGTTACCTACTTTTCTAATTAGAAAGTTTTCTTTTTAATACGCTGGACAGGAAAAGAGAATTGAATATGAAATAGTGGCCAGCTCTTAAAATAAGTTGACTCGTCTAAGCTTACTACATTCTCCTATTCCCATTGTATCTGAAAGAAACTATACAATAAACCCAATTCTGCAAATGTCAGTCTCGATTGCCATAAAGTAGATGGAAGTTTAAGCAGTTTAGCACTATTTTCTGCAGCAGAGCAGCGAAAGTCATGAGAGTATACGGATCAGATTTTTAATCTAACGACAGTATTTTGAGCTGAAGACATACTTTATTTACTTGATAATATCGACGGTGGAAGTCTACGACCTAACTGGGTCGAATAAGCTTTTAAATAATGACGCTAATGAAGTTTTGAACTTGCGTGCCTTATCTTTGGTACCACCGTAGTTACTTCATAACGTAAAGGGACACACACAGGCCCCTGACATCAATATTCAACGTAGTAGGGTCGAAACGTGCTCTCACAGTGTTCGTCAATTGAAACATTTGCAGGTGGTATGTGATTTATTAAACATTTATATTAATTATAAAACTATTGTTTAACTTCATATGTTACTTAGGGTATGTTTTGTGTTTATATAATAACTATAGAGACGTTTTTAGGAGATAAAGAAGAAATGCACTGAAACCTACGTAAGCATTATTACAACATTTTTACGTACAGAAATCTTACTTACATCTACTTACATCAAACGTTTTTATGTTGACTTCGCTGCTAATCTCTACAGCATTGAATGTAATACCACTTAAAGAACTAAATATTTATGAATTCCTTCCTTAAAAGCAGTCCGTTATATTTTCTTTCGATTGTTTGCTTAGGATTGCTTCATGGCTTAGCTTCTACATCTTAGACATGTATGTACTGTCACGGCAACGGACATAAAAATTTCGGCGCAAATAGATAACAAACGGCGGATAATGTTTCACGGTAATAAAGATCTTGCATAAGCAGTTTACGATCGCGCGGCTAGTGTACACAAAGGAACTGATGGGCGGCTAGCGCTCACAAAGGGCCGACAATTAACGATAGCGCCGACAACAAGAGACGGATAGTTAATCACAGAGGTGAAAGACTTGCCGGCCCAGATATGGTTTCAAGTTTCTGGAAAGTGATGGAATATTCGGATTTCGTCATTAAATGCCTTGTTTATGCCAGAAAAATCTAGTGATTGTCAGAACAGTCTGGAGTTCATGAATGGGTGTATAAAAAAAAAGCCATTGCTAGTGAGGAGTGGCAGTGTGTAACAAGAGTGTAGTTGTAACACGAGAGTCAGCTGTGTTGGTGTTGTTAATGAGAGCTGTTTCTTATTGTCATCGACCTTGGTGCTGTAGATTGTGATATGTGATGTATTTCGCTGCTACGGAGTGTATTTATACGCAAATAAAGAACATTTAGAATTTCGGCAAATCGGACTTTTTAATTCTACGAACCCACAAAGTCACAGTACATTGATTGCAAAAACATAGAATCGTGTTTTACTGTCACATAATTGTAATTTTATTATTTTTGAGACATCATTACAATGCATAGCAGTGCGAATATATTAAATTCACATACATAAATAACTCAGAATATAGACAAAATTTTAAAATTAGTTAACTAATAATGATGTGCTATCTGATATATTAAGTATTATACCCTCTTATCTCAATAAAATAACCATCTGTATTATAAAAACTAAAATGAATCAATAATTTTTTTACCTCACGTTTAAACCATTCAAAATTTTAATGCTACTTGGAAGTGCGTTATATAATTTTTTCCAATTAAATTAAAACTAGTTTTGGTTGGGTTATCTCTACATAAATCTAACCTCAGATCAAATCCACCTCTGGTTTCGTATTGGTGACTAATATTATTTGTAACATATAATAGACACTGTAAGATAAATAACTATGTAACTGTCAAAATATTCAGTTTCCTAAATAGAGGTTTACAGTGAGTTCTATATTTTTCATTGCATATTAATCCTACTACTTTCTTTTGTAGAATCAGTATTTCTTTGATGTTGGTATCATGTCCCCATGCAGCTATACCATATGGTAAGAGTATGCATATAAGCAAAATAGACCACCTTTCATACTATTAAATTTGCACTTTTTCTTAATTTCCTTAACATAAACATTTTTTAGTTAATTTATTACACATATAATTAATATGCGACTTCCATTTTAAAGTAGATTCTAACACGATTTGATGTCGTTTCCACTACTGTATTTACAATTTAATTGAATAGAATGCTTTTCAGTTTTGCCATGGTTTAAGCTCATACCACTCACTCATTATTAAATGTACAGAATTCAGTTCAGAGGTAACCATTTCAGTGTCCTCAGCAACCACATATACTGAAATGTCATCAGCAAACAAAAATACACTTGTATTAATACTGTTGATTGCAAAAGGAATATCATTAACATAGATGACAACACTATTGGACCCAATATTGATCCTTGAGGTACATAATTGAACATAGATAAATACTGCAAAAACTGATCATTATAGAAAACTGTTAATAACCTATTACCTAAATAAGACTTTAATAAGCATGATGCCTTATCTGAAAAACCATAAAATTTTAATCTATTCCATAAAATGTCATGGGATATAGGATATAAAGTTTTTGACATGTCATAAAAGCTATGTACAACTTTTAACTTTTTTTAGTACTCACTACACACCATTTAATCAATTGTTGAATTGCTCAGTACCTCTACCTTTCATACACCCAAATAGATTTTCATAAAAGAGTAAATTAAGTTCTAAATAGTTTACTATTTGGTTATTTATAGATAACTGTTTCAAAAACTTTCGCTAAAACGGGATAAAAGAAACAAGTATAATTATTATAATGGAATCTGTAACCTTCTCTGTAGACTGGAATTACCTTGGCGATCTTCAAACAGTCCATAGGTTGCCAACCAATGGAAACTACGATATACATGTCTAGTGTTAAATTTTCTGACTTCTGCTGCAATTTTCGGAATCAGTTTGAGTTTTTTTACCGGACGATAAACAGCACGTAGTTCTATCCTGTTTTTCTTTGTAACTTATTAATTCTTTAAGGATTATTCATCAAGTTATAAATACTTATTAATTTATTAGTTTTATTGTACATTTTTATTTACTTAATTGTCTCATAAATTTTGTACCAGTTCTTAAAAATCTGAGAATTGTTATACATATATTTTAAAAAGCATATGCTAAGTGATATTTAATTAATTTCATTTCAGTTCATTATTTAGAAAATTAAGTTTTCGTTAATCATTTAAGTTTAGTACGTTTATTTATGATGTACTTACCCTAATAAACATGTTGGTTGAAACGGTACTCTCTGCTCCTGATAATCCGTCATATGTCAAAAGTTAAATTAAAACATTTGTGAAGTATATATTATGTGTAAACGGAATCTTGTGTTTCCAAATGTTAAAAACAATTCTGTTTCCCTTTTAAAAACTGGTATGTGTATCAGACAAACTCGAAACGGACCCTCGGTCAGTGGAAGTGTTTTGTTCGGTAACAAAAGGCGAGCAGAGCAATACATCTTTAGGGTCACAAGTGCAGCATTATGGCAACATTTCGACAGGAGAAATCGGGTGAATCCTAAAAATATTAAGAAGAAGGTTATTCCCTAAAGAAGACGCCATTTGCATTCTCTCAGCAAACCGATTTAAAAATACTTCTCGCAAAAGTATAAAATGTGATTTCGGCGGTTATGATCGGCCAATGAGGGAACAGCTACATCATGCTCCCATGTAAGCATGGGTAGGAATGTTTGTAGACGCAGTTAAAATAAAGATAGAAAAGTGGGAATTTAGTCAGTCGCTGTCGTATACGTGGGGGAGAAACCACATCTGTTAGCGCGATAAGTTCGCGCGGAATTTTACTCAGCCGCTGCCAAAGACGCGGAAGTGAAACCACGTTTGTCAGTCCGAAAAGTTCGTGCGGGTGTATTTCGCGGGTTTTATAAGTGACGGAAAATCGTGGATATATTAGGTTTATTGTTATAATGTGAGTGAGAATTGTGGAGTCTTGTAGTATTCACTGACAACAGCATACTCAATAAAGGAGAACACTTTTTAGTGACGCGAGCTCCGCATAAAGTTTGTCTTGAGAAAATTTGTAAGCAAGAAAAATATAGGTGATTGCCATTAGAAATGAAAATTGTGTTTCCTTCTACGCCCAAGTGTTCCACCCACAGAACCCTCAACCTCAAGATCTCATAGCTTACAACCTAATCCTAAAATCATTTGATTTAGGAGAGCTTCCAGAGCAGCCGCGGACGTTTTCGTTCTCGCCATCATTGCAGAGGATGACGGAGGTGATTACCAGCGTCAGCAGGTAAGAGCGTCCCAGAGAACCAGGAGGCGCGAGGTGACGTCGTCTTCAGCGTCGTCGAGTGGATGACGTCAGCGATCAATCAAAGCATTATCGCGAATCATCGTCACCCAAGGGAGTGTAACAACGATGCTAATATACACCCCTGGCATGGTACATACATAACAAAAGCTTTGTTTGTCGACAATTTTAATGACTGTTACAGGTATCCATATAACATATGAGACAAACAAGCTAGCAAAAATGATTCTTATGGGAATGGTGTGACCACTGAGCCCAGGAGCAACCTGTTTCAGGATTGCCAAGGTCATATCACAATGTATAAAGTTATATACCATCCCACAACATGATCACTGTCCCAGGATTCACTCAAATGTCTTGTGAATTAAAGGATAAACTCAACTAGTGCTAAAGGAAGCAATAGGTACAGTAAAAGTAATAAATACAAATACATTCAACATTCCAAGGACAGCGTTAAAGATTTTTCTTTCCGCTATTTTCAGTGGTAGCTAAGTCCCTGATAAAATTAAAAGATGAAAGTTTTAAAATAGAATAATTTTATAATTATGAAATATTATAGTTAATCTAAATCGAAAGGCGTACTACTTCTTTTGAAACTGAGACAGTAATTCTAGACCGATAAGCCCAAATCTACGAGTTTTCACTATCCATGCAGGCTTATTAAAATATAATCATGTGAAATATATTTCTTGTATACCTGTGTGTGTAACTAATTCATGTTAAGTATATTACCTGTTTTACTAACAGTGAAGGTAGCTAATTGTGTTTGATGCCCCTCTACTCGCCTTTCTATTGTAATACCCGCCGAGGGAGTAAAACAATTGAACTTTTGTGAGATGATTTGCGAAGTCCAAAAGAGAGAGTGAGAAAAAGCATCAAACGAATTAGTTAGGAAATATTCCGACTACATGCTGACATTTCGGAAGTGAGGATGGCAGAACCGCAATAGAAATCGGGAAACGAATCTGAAATAATTTGGCACGTTAAGTGTTATAGTTGAGTTCAAGGGAGCAATTTCCATAAATATAGCTAGCTATATACACCAAAGTCACTCCAGAGATACCGCAAGGGGAGGATTACACCATAAGATTAAATAAATGTAGCGTAAGAATTCGTGAAGTAGAGGATATCATAAATAAATGCAGAACAGGCTAGTGGGTACGTGAAAACTTTGCCACGGGCTTAGGCAAGCAAGCGTACTTACTGAGTCTCTAGTCAAAATAAAATAGCGAAACTATACAGACACCAGTTGAAAATATTCAGAACATCCTGAGACGGTATGCATTGTTGGAAGGGAACTCGCGTGGGTTTAACTGCAAGGAATTTCTTAGGAATGTGCTAGGTTCGTTCCTAATTCAGGATTACATGGATTTTCGATCTCAACAATGGTACACAAGATTGTTTCATTTCTCTTTCCTTTTATTTCTTGTTGCCTTCTCTTCTATATGGAAATTACACATTTTTCCAAGCACCGTTGCTATATTTAATTTTGCATTACGTGCATCTCATCACCTGCATACAACGCTGACTTCCTAAATACTGCTACATCAAGGGCGCTTCTCGAAGACCATTGAAGTGTATCCGGCTTTCCAAGTTAATTGTTAATTAATTCCCCTTTCGAGGTTATTGACCAGCCTTTCTACCTGCCTTTGCTAATCGCTCGGTCAAGCCTCCTCAGAAACAACCCTAATACATCTCGTTTCGATTATATGAATGTACTGTTTCAGATCACATGGGTAGGACAGTGTTGTAAAGGTGATTGTTATGTTCGGCCTACTGCAGCGATTCTCAACCGGTGTAGTGTATTGCGGGCAGTGGGACACTGGGACTGACATTTCTATTTTATATCTGACTATACCTACAAACTTCAAACTTTGCATGCCAAATCGGTTTTATGTTATAAAATACCACACCAATTTTTAGTAAATTCTGATCATTAATTTTGAAGGAATTAAGTTTTTATTTTTAATTTAATTAAAGTTCATGACAGTCATGCCCATCTATAACCATGCTAGTGGAATAACTGTTATTTGTTCATTCCTACTAACTGTATAAACAACTTCAGTCTTTGTGTAGAACAATGCATTATTTTTAGGAAAATTATTTTTTAATTATGTAATACATCAAATTTAATTTTTAGTGCCCTTTGCATTTGAAATTTTCTTACAGCCAAACCAACTCTTAAATCTTATAGCCTGAGACTGATGTTGTAGACCCATATTTGGAGCTGCTCAAAAAACAAAATTCAGAGCCATAGTTCTAAAACTAAAGCAATGGGAGCAGATATTGTATTACAAATGTAAAGTGGAGAAAATCAATTTTTCTAAAAATATGCACAAAAATAGTAATTGCACTATCCTGCACACTATTTACAGTCATCTCTACTGCTATGTACATGGTATTCAAAATTTGCTTATTATTTTCACTAATGTAGTCTGCTATTTAGATTACTATTTAAACTATGTACTATACATAGTTTGCACCTAGTTTTTGAAATCCTGAAAATTTCCTATGGATTTTACAAATGAAGACATGCCCGGAAAAACGGGATAAGCCTCAAAATAAAGTATTTTGCGAAAAGTGCTGTCTGTTGTTGCGGCAGAGAGCTATCTTTTCTTGTGTTGGTCTATCCTCCAGCAAATATATTACGCTAAATAGAGGTGAAGTTCTTGCGTTTCATGATATGCTACTCGTATAATCTCAAAAATGGTCTAACCTGTTCATCCTCTGTGTCTGCCATCTAGTGGTCGATCAAAGATTTTTACCTTGTGACTGTGACTTCGATCTTATGGAGAGAAAAAAAGAGGCAAGCAGCTTACATTTATTTCAGATCAGCGAATGGGGCTAGTAAAAAAAATAACATGGTAAAGAATCCTTTTCATACTGTCAAAATGACAACTAGCATGTTCATCTCTGCAAAGCCTCTTCTAGATGAACGACAGAAAAGAGCAGTTTCAGAATCAGGGCAAAATATACTCCTGAGCGAGGTGGCATGCATGAAAGTATTTAAAGACCACCTCTTTAAGCTATATTTTAAATACACTTACGGTACTATTGAGGACTATGACATTTTAGACATTAGAAGGAAAATATCTGGCAAACCTTCGCTTACATGATATTTCGTCCAAAATAGAATGGTCAAAGACCTATAAATCCTACAAAGTTAAAGGACTTACAGGATCTGATGAATTATTTCTAACCAATTTATCACGAGTACTACAAAACTCCTAAATATGGGACCACAGCTTCTCACATTATTACTGATGAACCTTTTTTATCAGCCGTACTACAGCTAAAACGCTTGCACCTACTTTTCGAAATGATATACTTATTGAAAAGTGGAATAATCCCAAGTGTATGATGTTTAAAAATGCCAAAAGACATATTTAGTTATTAATTTTACCTAAAATGTGTGTAAAATGTGTCTAAAATAAAACTTGAATAAAAGCTGACAAAGGTTTTCACTTTATTTTTAATAATGTTATTACATCATTCATGTTATTGGGTCTATTAAGGATAACACTGATAAAATATACTGTATTCTCAGATATGAAATAAAATAATGTTAACGATTTCTTTCAACCTCATTCACAAAACACTGTTTTTCCGGGCAGTCTTCAAATATAGTTTGAATAGTATTAGCACGTTCATAATGTCCATTTGCAATTGTGAATCTGAAATATTAGACGTCTTCTATGTCCAACTGTACATATGAAACGGAAATCTGCTCCCAATTTTTGCTTTTCCATCTAGCTGCACTAAGTTTTCTTACAGTTCCTTCTTTTCGTTATTTCTATTCACGGGCTTAAGCCAACGTGATGAAACAGCATGCATTATGCTGTTTATATAGTTAACAATACACCACACTACAGGAAAAGCAAATAACTTGCATATACTTCTATTTCATAATTTAAAACAAACTGTAAACAAAAACGCATTTCTATCATGGAAGTCGCCATTAAACATTGGAGCAAACACAGGCAGTCAAAACAAAAATGCATCTACAAGTATTCGCTAAGTTTATTGCAAATAACATAGAATACTTGCAGATATTCTGAACTATTTTGTATTTTTTTAGGTACTAAAACACTCAAGGTGTGCTGACGACTTTTTATATGGCATTTATGTTTGAATTATTTATGTTTAAACACTTTGTTTTGAATACATAGTAACAGTTTACCAAACTGTCTCTAGATAGCATCACTAAACTATGCCGCAAGTTTTGAACGCAGGATTGGCAAAAACAGGCCATCATGCTGGATAAGGAGGGAAGGGGGCATTTAAATGGCCACGCCCCGAACATTTAAGCCCTGCGATAGACCTTTAAAAATAGCGGAAATAAAAAACTTATCATAATTCAATAAAGGGAGGTTTGGGGAACATTGTAAATTTTGAGACTTTTGGGCTATTTTTCAGTCCCAGTGTCCTTTAATTCCCCTTTCAAGGTTATTGACCAACCTTTGTACCTGCCTTTGCTAATCGCACGGCCAAGGCTCCACAGAAACAACCCTAATGCATCTCGTTGTTTCGATTATATGAAGAGGTCCCGAGTTCGAATATCGGTCAGGGTGAGTTACTTAGATACGGGTTTTTCCGGGTTTTTCCTTTATCCATCAAGACGAATGTCGGGTAACTCTAAGCTCCATGGACCCTGAACTCATTTGAGCATCATTTCACCCAATTCATTCACCGTCCGATATAACTTAACGTTGGGGCGGACGTAAATTAAAAAAAAATGTACTGTTTCAGATCACATGGGTAGGACAGTGTTGTAAAGGTGATTGTTATATTCGGCCTCCTGCAACGTTTCTCAACTGGTGTAGTGTATTGCGGGCAATGTATTGAAGGGAGAGGTTCTTTTGGATTGTTTAAATGTTGTCTTATGGAAAATGAATGTTAAATTTCGTAAACCATAAAGAGTATATTTAAAATACAAAAGGGACCTTTTATCTTGTTTTGTAAAAAACAGTTAATGTTATCAAATTGGACATATTTTTGCTTAAAAATGTAGTTTTGTTATATTTAAATCTAATATGCCAGAACAAGTATAGTAAATGCACACTAACTTTGTAAGAAACGTTTTAGGTTGTTTTGCAGTGGAAAAAATAACACTTGGCACTGATTTGTTAAAATAGTTTTGTAATGTCCGGTAAAACACAACATCAGTTCTTTTTCAAGAGACAATCTATTTTATTGATTATGTTTTATGTTCATCACTGTAGAAAATCCTAGCTCGAAGAGGTACGAAGTAACGAAGGAAATAAGAACTCTTGAGCTATTTGATATTAATAGGATATTCACTTCTTCTCTGCAGCCAGACTTATCCAATTTTTCCGTGCTGAATTGTAATTGTAAGCATTAGTCTTCATTTTCCACAGTTTGCTCACAGAAAGGATTTAAAACCCATCTTAAACCCTGATTTTCTTCGCAAGAAGTGTAATCAATAATCTATCTACGAGAAGTTACCAGCTTTGACAATGATATGTCGAGTCTTTCAGAACACTAGAAATAGTCAAGAAACTCAAGTGAGTAGAAAGTTTTCAAGTTTCCATTTTCAACTTTAGATGTCCAAACATGCACTTTTCTTACAAAAGTATTTCTTTTGTTGTAAACAAAAGTATCGTTTTGTCACGCCCATATAACTCGATATTTAATTTAATTGATTGAAATATGTCAATTAAATATATCAGCTGAAACAATTATTCCTGTGAGATGATAAATAAAATTCAGCAAGATAGGTGTTATCGGTCTGTAAAAATAATAATAGCATCTCTGATCTGAGTTCACACTATACAGGTGTGAAAGTTGTCCCATTTTAGTATGCAAACAGAATTATTTCTTAAAGGCACCAACCAAATTCTTCGAATAATTTCACAGTTTGATACTGTAAGATTTGACTACAAATTGGCATATATAAGATTCCAAAAAGTGTATTAGGTTTTTATTTTGGAAGAGGGGTTGTGAGTGCTTGTGTAAGAAGCAGTCAAAGACACTATCATTAATTGTAAATTTTATGATCATCAACATCATCATCGTCGTCGTCGTCGTGGTCGTCATCATGGTCGTTGTTGTCATTGTTTGCTTGTTTAGGTAGGTGGGCGGGTGTTTGGATCGGTAGGTGCGTTGGCCATAGTAGCTCAATGATAGAGCCGCTGGACGGAAACCAGAAGATCCGTGGTTCAAATCCCAGCTATGGCATTGAATTTTTCAGTCTGACTCTACGTTTCCACAATTTAGCCTACATACGGCTAGTGTGAAAGAACAATTAATTTCCATTAATTGACTTAATAGTGGTTAATTATAAAGCTCGGGCCTTAAAGTACTTACACGTTGTAAGTCGCCATTAAGGTAGTCTCGTGTGTTTATGAGAACTCCTAAGTGGTTTACCGGGAAAATACGAGTCAGTTGGAGAATTTAATGACATATCGGCACGTTGGCCATAGTAGCTCAATGGTAGAGCGGCTGGACGGAAACCAGAAGATCCGTGGTTAAAATCCCAGCTATGGCATTGAATTTTTAGGTCTGGCTCTAGTTTTCACAATTTAGCCTGCACACGGCCAGTGTGAAAGAACAATTAATTTCAATTTTTTATGTAATTTTATATATTTTACTTTTTATTTTTTATTATCATGATCATTATCATATTATGATCAAGTAATGTTTCTTTGGAAGTCTGGGGAAGAAATAAGTTACTCTTAAAATTCCAAATTCCTAATTTAAAATACACAATGTAACTGTACTGCTCAGAAGGAAGTAAGGTTCAAGGTTTATTCTAATTAGAACACAATTATTACAAAATAGATAAACCTTTATTTAAAAAGTTAAATGATACATTTGAAAAGAGTCATTACTTGGTTACTACGCTCATTATAAAATGAAAGGTACGGTATAGCATAGAGCCATAGTGTCACAACCCAATTATGTGAAGTATCTCTTTTCAATTTACAAATCGACCCTGGCCTCTGCAGATAGTTCTGTAACGATTTCCGGCAAAGGCACGTCCTTCTCAACCCTCTCTGTGCAGTTTCTACAGCAAAAAAGAGAGGTTTGCTTTATCTTCAAATCTGCAGTGAATCAATAGAGACAATATTTGCAAAAGGAAGGGGAGTGGAACGGGGCAGATATGAATTAATTAAGTTTACTTAGAGGATTGAAGAGTTTCCCCTTCCGCCGAAAGAAAGAAGAAAGGAACGTATAATAAAAAGTATTTTAGCGTCCAGCTCATTAAAAAGTTCTTTTAATTCTTTGGTCCCTATTTTCCTTCAGTTGAATCCAAACCATTTATGAGGCTATTAGCGAATGGCGTAAAAATGTTTTTATTCACTTGAAAAATGCCACAATTATAAAAACCCACTTGTTTCATATCATTATAAACTAACGGCTATACTCGAAATCTTAGTATATTCTGAGCTGTCTGTTGCTTTCTACTTTAACGCTTCTCTACTCGTATCTAAAGTATGTGTCGAGTTACATCCAAAGATTATTGAGTAATACAGCGTCGAAGCCCATGAATAAAGAACAAAACATTTTTAGAAAATACGATGTGTGTGAGAGAGACGGAGAGAGAAGAGAGGAGAGAGAAGAGAGGAGAGAGAAGAGAGGAGAGAGAGAGAGGAACATTCCTAAAGTCCAGTAGTTTTGAAACGTATCACAGAAAGTTGACAAACTTAAATCTGAAAAATAGCTCTTGTTAACTTTGAGGCACTGACAAGTGTTATCTAAAGCCTATGATTGATATATTCGTACATATAACACTCTGAATGAATGTACAAATAATGTAACGATGCAACTTCCAAAATAATGCTATTTTCTGCAGAAATCACAGTTCCTTAAGTCACTTTACTGTTTATTTCTAGGAATAAAATCTTGTTGCACTTGACGTAAACTGGATATAGATTGCGTTTTTTCCTTTGAAAAGTCACCATGCTAGTGTTATTCCTTCCCTCATTCTCTCCTTTTCTACCTCCCTTGTTTTTGTTTGTGTGGGCACTTTATTGTAAAATCTGCAACAGTTTGAGTTACCCACAAGGTTTGAAAAATAGAAGGAAACTAATGTTAAAATTACACAATGATTTTTCTACATACTCTGTGATTATATAAAAAAAAAACGTTCTTTTATTTAATTATTGTTAATGGAGGTAGATTTTCAACACCTATTTACATATTTGTTGTGGCCCTACTTAAGCGATAGAGTGAAGATCTTTGTGATAAATTACAGATTCTTTTGCTTAATCATTTGAAGAATAATTTGTCTCATTCACATGACTTTTCCTAGACAATTTTTATTGTTATGTAACTGCTAAACACTGCTTACGAAAGTTTATTTTTCAGTACACTTTATGATAGTCGTCATAACCCAGGCAGAAGATTTTTTATTACACATTTCGTAATGGATATAAAGGGTAAGTATATGTGAATGTAATTAAAAGCGGGTCGCTATATGCTTGTCTGTAAATTCCCTATTCCTTTCGTGATGTCGTGGAAAGCAATTTAATTAAATAGCATATCTCGGAAATGGCTATTGCCACAAAAAGATTAACTTAAATTGTGCATGTCAAAATATTCTTGTTTTCTATCTATTATGGTTTACCAATTATATAAAAATAAACCAAGTCCCTTTCGAGTGAAGAGAATGAAGGCTATTTCTAAGAAGTTCGAGATACACATTTAATGTAGCTTGAAAACATTGTCACGAGGCGACTGCGTAAGCGAACGCCGTGAGAGAGAAAAAGAGAGAGAAGTGGGGAGTGTAAGCCACGCCTACAGACCGGCCCGCGCAACGCTAATGACGTGCCGAGGAGAGACGGGGTGGGGAGAGGAAAGAGCTAGAGAAGCATCTGGAGAATTCCTTCGCCGTCGCGAGGGTCCGTGAAGCCTCGGGAAGTTTCGCCAAACTTCGTGATACAGCGAACTTTGTATAAAAGCGATGCACTGGACTAGACAAGTCAGTTCCGCAAGGGCCGAGACACGAGGTGCTGCGTGTACCTGCGGCAGACGGACTTGAAGACTGCGTATGCGTGTGTTACGTTATTCTGCTGTTATCAGAAGTGTACCAAATGTATTTCTACGGAAATAAAGAGCGTTTTGAATGTTTGCAAACTGGATTTTTAATTTGTGGACCCACAAAATCACAATATCTTAAAAATGTACTATTTAGTGGCGAGGCGTTACTTTCAAAGCAAGAGAAGCTTCAAATAATAATTTTCATTAAAATAAGAGAGAATAATGTCTCAAAGAGCTAAGACTTCTCTTCAGTGCTCTTTCTATTGTACAGGCATGCGTAGAGCCTTCTTGCATAGCAAAACTGTCACACTACAAGCAAACATATTCCACTTAAACCTTCCAATTTTTTCTAGAGCTGGCACACACCACGTGACCTGTTAGCCTAAAATGGAGAAAGTATGCAATTCACACACCTCTATAATAACTTAAAACTTGCGTGTGTTCCAAAATAGCCAAAATAAAATCCTGCATTTCAGACAAATACGGTCGGAATTTCATTGGTGAAAAGGACTAATATTTTGAGATCGGCATATTAATGTCTTTCTCTTCCTAAAAACCTCTCAGTGGACAAAAGATGACGTGTGCAATGCTATTGAAGCATTTCAGAGAGTAAATTCAGCACCATGCTTCAAAATTATTTGGAGCTCCATATTCCTATACTAAAAGGCGGTTTCAAAGCCATAAGGATACTCCAGGAAAGGCAAAGGGTGGTTAATTAAGGATTTTTGAAATCATTTGCTTGTGGACTATCACTGCATTTAATGTCATTATGGTTACCTTTGATTTCTCAGTCACTGAAATAAAACGCAGTTTCTTTAATGCAGGCATAATGCCAATAGAGTATTTAAAAACGCCAATATTTCACTGTGGAATATAGAAGAACTCTCTTCAGCACGTAGCACGTACACCACTGAATGCTCAAAGATTTTATTTTTTGTGTGCAATTTACGTCCTCCAACGTTAAGTCATATCGGACGATGAATGAAATGGTTGAAATGATGCTCAAATGAGTCCGAGGTCCATGGAGCTTAGAGTTTCTCAACATTCGTCTCTTAGCATAAGGGAAAATCACGGAACAAACCCGTTCCAGGTAACTCTCCCTGACCTAGATACGAACTCGGGACCTCTTGAACGTGAGGCAGACACGCTACCATCTCCGCTACCGAGCCGGCGATTGCTGAAAGATGATTTTGCTCTATAAGTATCTATCAGCTAAGGAAAATGCAGTGACTGGACACACACACACTCACACACACACGCACACACACACACACACACATATATATATATATATATATATATATATATATATATATATATATATATATATATATATAAATCAAGCGAGTGAAATGAAGTTCAAATGAGTCCAGTGTCCTTATCGCTTAAATCTGAGTTAGCTGCAGCGAACCCAGTAAAAGAAAAGGATTCAATTTTTTAGGTGTTCAATCTTATTCCACGGCGTGTTGCCATGTCCAAATAAGAAAACACCAAACGATTAGGTAAAAGCATACAGCAGTTCTTCTGACTTCTCCGGTTTATATTTTAGAGTTTGCAGAAAGTTTAAAAAATGAAGGAAAACTTCTCACTTACTAACAGATCAATACAGTTAAGTAAATAAAGGACTGTGTAAATAGTCTAAATTATAATCATCATAATCATCTGAAAGTGATGAAGATGGAGGTAACGATGGCTTTTGTAAGCTCTACAGGGTAAAATAGTGATCCCAAATCTGTCAAACTTGATAACTGGATTCAGTGGCAAGGAAAAACAAAAAGAATGAATATCATGAGAGATGTGATGGTGCAGTGGGATTATCTGTGGGAAGTGTATTGCTCTTGAAACATATTTTAACATTTCTATCGAATTTATTCGTCTATCTCGCTGACTCGTTTTAACCTTCTTGAAGGGGAATAGGGCCATCTATATTCACACTTATTTTGCAGAACTTTGGACAGTGTTTATGCATTCTGGAAGAGCGAAATATATACATAGAAGACTGCTATTTGTTTTCATTTAAGAATTGTCTGCAATAAGCATCTTGTTCAATTCCCCCCGACCTTAACCTATCTCTTTCTCCGCCCCTCTTTCTAGTATTAGTTGGGCTTCAGGGCGCACAACTGCTGAGGTCATTAGTGCACATCCCGCTCTTTCTCTTCCTTTACCGATTACCTTTCTTCCCTCCCTCACCCTCAGAAACCTTTTTGCTCCATGCAAATTACGTGCATGTGATGCTTTACGAATCGATAACAAATTGTCTTTTGTAGAAAAATATTGATAAGTTATGGATAAACTCTCTTCAAATCCCATAATTATATTTCAACTTTCTATGTGCAGCAATTAATCATTTTAAGAAGCTCTGCATGTACACTGCTCTTATTCGATTAATTTTAAGCTGTATAGAAACTTTTGCCTTAAAACGATAATTTTAAATTTGCACACCTTGCATTGGTTCTAAAACTCGTCTGGTTTCCTCAAAGTACTTGTCATTTTGTACCGAATTTAATTAAGCTTATGCAACACTGCAGTAAGAGTACTGGAAAATGAGCATTTTTATCTTTGTTTCTCTTACTTCCCTTTATCGATCATATGCAAGTTACTGCGCTCTTTTTCACTCTTTACTATGTCTCAGAATTAGAAATTATTGTTGAGGTAAAATTTAATAGAAACCAGAAATATTCTAAAGTAAACTAGGAAATGAAGAGACAGTTTTATACAGAATAGGGGATCAAACAAGTTAACAACAAGCATGTTTTGTCTATTAAGAACACGATATTGTAAAGAAACGAATAACCTAACGTATGAGGATATTGCAACAAGTTATGAGCTAGGAAATACCCATGAGTCATTGTATGTTAAGAGTTTTGGATAATGCTACCATATGACATCCTCACTGGCCCCAAGCCAGTTGGCGAGGATCTAGAGGATGTTTTATGTGCTGCAGCTAATAGCGCAGGCTGATATTTTGTGTTTTGATGTTATATTGGAAATGTCCATTATGGAAACAACCAATGTGTTTTAAATGAGCCATTTCATTAATGAGCAATACATCTGGTAGTACACCCGTAAAGATTAAAAGCATAATTAGCCCAAGATAGGAGGACCCTTGCCACTACTGGAGCTGTCTAGAAAAGAACTGCGATTCATCGACCAAGCTCGTTCCTTGGGCAGGTGACCGCACCATCTGTTCAGCATCGAAATCTAAAAGCACATCTGAAAGATGAGAAGTAAACATAATAAAAAGGAAATGATGGAAAAAATCATGGGCAACTACCCCAGCATTTGCCTGCCGATCTGGAAAATCTATGAGATACCCCATAAGTGGATGGTTAACGGAAGACCATCCTCGTACCTGCCAAATGTGACATCACACTTACCACACTTGCCAGGTCTAAGCTTAATAGAAATCAACGTCAAATGTGTTAAGGAGGTTAAAACGAAAACATAATTTTCAGATCATTACTCACTTGTTTCAAAATATTTTACACTAAAAAACTTCGTTCGACACGTGGACAGCTGAATTTTCTCGTCACCGGTAAGCAGCTGTTTTACAGCGGAATCGATACTGTGACCTTGTGGGTTCGTGAAATTAAAAGTCCAGGTTACAAACACCAAAAATTGCACTTTATTTCCGTAGAAACACGCTTCGTACACAGCAGTCCAGAATTACGTCACACACACACACACACACACACACACACACACACACACACACACACACACACACACACACACACACACACACACACAACTTGCAAGGTCATCGACCACAGCGCACCAGCTGTTCACGCACGTGAGTACAATTAGCGACTGACAGACTTTGCCATGCCATGCCATGCCATGTGTTGCTGACTGGCTGTATAAAGCTAGAAGGTTTTTGCTGCGTGCCCACCCGTTAAGGGTTTTACCGCAGGTAAGGTAAATATCGGGATATTGTAGGGTGAAATGTTGATTTTTAGAATGGTGAATTTTTATGAGGTTACTAGTTATGTACCTGGGGGTTGAAGGACAGGATGCAACACCTTGCACCCTGGTGTTTTATTTATTTAAATTTTGGGTATATAATTTTGATGCCAAGCAGCTTGGAAGGATTATGTGGAGCTCAGTTTTAGCTGCTGTTCGGATTAGCTCCTAGGTTATCTCGGATGCCCGCAAGCCATGCGGGGTAACCGGTGCTGACTAGAGCGACGTCTAGTGGGGTCGTAATCTCCCAGGGATCTGACAAGGGCGCTTCTGTGGTTGGGTAAACTTGCGTACAATTTTGATGCCCAGCGCCTGATTTCATCCTCCACGTATGGGAGACTCGAGGCCTCGTGAAGCAGCCTGGTAGGAAAATAAGGACCCACAGAATATATAGACCTGAGTCCTCTATTCTGTGCACGTTGGAGCCATGCTAGCACGCTATCTGCGGCCATGCCCCAGATCTCGCAGGCATAAAGCATAACCAGGATTACCAGCGCTCGGAAAAGGTATAATTTCATGTGACTTTGGTAGGCGGGCTTCCTTTTTATAGATAACTCACATTCCAGAAATGTCTCAAACAATCGAGACGCGGCTAGAACAAAGAACTAGAACTCTCGAGAAATCCGTCTCTTTCCCCCCGCCGTTTCGGCGAGCTTTCATCTACACACTGCACGCCTGTCTCTTTAAACAAGTCACTGGCACCGCCTGGATCAACAATGGGCTCGCGACAGTATTTATAGTGCGTATGTACCCCATTCAAATTATAGCCGTGCCGCTGTCATATAAGATGTTAGAAATGCTACTGTGCCATCATACATCTCTCACTTCTTTTAAGATATTTTGAATTAGAACATATTAATTCTTCATGTACATGAAAATAAAACCAAGCTGCTTGGTCTCTAAACGATAAATATTAAACT
The DNA here is from genome assembly GCA_030765055.1 of Mantis religiosa. NCBI lineage: Eukaryota > Metazoa > Arthropoda > Insecta > Mantodea > Mantidae > Mantis > Mantis religiosa. Next base: position 61,026,921 of record CM060952.1, on the reverse strand, counting down.
AAGATCAGTTGAGTGACCAACATTATCAAACACACAAATGTAAAAATTAACAGTACCACGTTACCGCTGATTGCAAATTATAGAACCGTAGATTGATTCTAGCACTTTTAAACTTTAAATTTAAAGCTTAAGAGGTCGCAAAGGCTCTTTGGAAGGCAGCAGACCAAATGCAGAACGAGAGTACGGTGTATCAAAATTTATAAATATAGCGGTCTTGTTTTTAAAATAATGTCCAAAACAATTTCTGGTGAATTAGATATTCTCTTTCAAAGCAATGAAGTGAAACTGAAAGACGCAAGTACTGTAAATGAAAAACGACAAAATGTCATCGTCGCATACTGTAGATGTATTGAAATTTAATAGATCCAATATACACTTAATAACAGTGAGATTATTGCAGATTATAAAACACTCGTGTAACTCATATAAGTGACACACATTTTACTTTCATTATGTTGGTATTTTATCGGTATTCTTTGCCGCTCTAATCCTTAATAGTTCATTTATTCATTTAGGATATCTTTTTCAAATGATAGAAGTTTTTGAGTTTGTGAATCTATTAAAACACCTATCATCCACACATCACTAATGGTCTTAAGTTGTATGTTAAATTCCCAACTTCCCCCTAAAGATGTTGCTAATTTCGTCTTTATGGTGTTGCAGAATCCTGTTTAATGTTATGTAAACAGAATCCAATTTTCCGTATCTCCCTAGATTGTTCTTTGTTTTTCATCCCGCCGTGATTCTTTTTGATAAAAACAAATCATTCTAAACATTTCACAGTTTTAATACTCTATTATCGAAGTAAACTTTCCAACGCGAATGTGTCATTCCTTACAGATATTTCCATTTCATGACCAAGCAGAGGTTTAAGAGTTTTCCTGGCTACTGACGGAATGCTTTTGTGACATACACAGCGATCAACACCAAAGCAAATAATAAGAAACTCACAAGCGTGAGATTTCATTAATTCGAATTGTAAATCTTTCTATAGGTATACGAAACTGTTGAGTACTTTAAGTGTTGATTTACAAAATAGAATAATGCAGGTGCTTGATACCATTTAGGAATAATTATCGAACATTTATTATCATCATCAGCATTACTGGAGAAAGTGTGGGCTATAAACATGACATTTACAAAACCAGAGGAAATCAAGACTAATTGAAAGCGCTAAAGAACTCAATAAAAATAACATTAAATGTAGAAAAATGTCAGGACTTGTACAAAGTAAGTAATTTGTGATCATTCTCACGCTATTTAATACTGGTATTGTGGTTAGTAATCTTGTCAAATTTCTGTGGCATTGCTACCCATGATTTTGAATTGCTGAGATAAACAAATAATATTAAATCAAGAGAGGAAGGTAAAGTAACGAGGGTTTTGAAATGCAATGGTAGTGTTTAACGCCCGCTTTTACTGCAAGCGGCACCATAGGCGGTGACACTAATGATACATGAGATGAAGATAGAGCACTGGTGGAATGAGATGGCGGCGATAACCGGAGATCCCTGCCCCAGCGTCGTGTAGTCCACCACCCGGGCTGCCTTGGTGAGAGCAGAGTGGTCTAACCACTCAACCACAGAGCGGCCAAAAGGGGTAAAGGGTAAAGCGCAAAGGAAAGAGTTTAGAGATCATACACTGAGCCTTGAGCTACTTTTTGTATGTCAAACTGCGAGAGAAAGTGGGAGCGACCAATGGGTGTGTCGCAATCTAGACGCAGAACACCAAGGTGGGCTCCTATCAGTTCCTGATGTTCTTTATTCCGGCGACAGATCCACCGAAAACCTGAAAACACCACAGATTTCGTTTGTACAAATATCTTCCCTTGAGGACAGCGGCGACGTCACCGATCCAACTCGAGAACACTCACTAAGCGGAAACCACAGGTGGCAGCACTATTGCACAATACTTTGGACCCTAAAGGATGGATTGAGGATGAGCTGCAAATGAAACAATAGAGCGGGAATTCGCGGCACGTAAAGTAACCAACCCAGAATTGGCCTAGTGACCAAGGAAACGTGCGATAAGAACCTTGGTCAGATTGCTCAGTCACCGGGGATCACTGCATGAGCCACCGCGCTCGGCGTAACAATACCTAGGCTGATTTGTACATACATTTATTGATCCCCGCCCTTTAAAACCAGCCCCTTAAAAATGTGAAAATTAAAATAGATTACGCTTCGGCATACATTATTATGGAAGTATTGATATTCCATGTTAGTGTTAACTCCTGATATTAACCTTGTAGCTTTCATATTGTTTTAAGCGGTAACGATTGTAAAAACAGTAAGGCTTTTTGAAATTTCTATTCTTTCTACCTTGTATCTTAATTTGTATGCGACTGCTAAGTCTAACATGTGATACATCGATTACTAGATGCAAGACTGCATTAACATGGACTACCTATGTCAAATTGCGGACAAGTAGTAGTTTAGTGTCCTTCAGAAGACTACAAACCAGAATGCCATCAGACGTAGGTAAATGCCATTTCTTGTACTTGATTTCTACACATGCAATAAGTAGCCGAGACCTTTACATATCCATTACAAGATAGGGAGAATGGAAGCATATGAGCTATTAACTGCTAGAATTCATTTTAACGGCAAATGTTTGCTGCTGGTTGTACATACGTATAAAATCTTGAGGTAACTTCAACTACATAGATGACTAGTTAGTCATGTCACGATCAAGGTACTAACTGTTTAAAAATGAATAATTTGATATTCGTGTTGATTAGATACACTATCTATATCTATCATAATAATATTTATTTAATATGATAACTTAAAACACAGAAAGCTGGAATAAAGCTCTAGATAAAAATAGGCAGTGCAAGTATTGAGAAAATTGTTTTGGAAACATAAAGGCAACACCTGAAGTGTTCGTGATGTAAAGAAAACGTGGAAAATTGAAATTTTTAAATGCAAGTCAATGTAGCTATTCTAGCCATAAATTAATGTTACCAATCACTTTTCAAAATGACCACCTTTTGCACGGATACAATCTCTGAGCTTTTGTGGCCACTCATCTATGGTGGAACAGACAACACCCAGGGGGAAATCTGCCACTGCTGACAACAAGGAATGCTTTAAACCTCCAATGGTGGGATGTCTCCTCCTGCAGCCGATGCCTTCAAGCAGTGACCACAGTTGGTAGTCCACTGGACTCAGGTCCAGACTGCTATTGGGCCAATCTTCAGGCAAAATGAAGTCAGAGACATGACGTTGAAGCCATGCTTGCGTTGACCTGGCCTTGTGGGCAGGGGCAGAATCCTACTGGAAAGTCCATGGTTGGTTTTGAAACAATGTACCTCTCAAGTTCTTGACAATAGGATACCAAAAAGTGTTTTCGTACACTCTGGTGCTGCTTTTAAAGCCCTTTTCGCAAAAATGTAGCTGGGTGGTACCAGAATAACTCACCCCACCACCCATCACTGAGGAGTAATGATGGGCCCTCTGAACTTTGAGAACCCTATTACTGGCTTTCCGAAATGATGATGCATAAACCATATCTTTGAAAGACTCTTCAGTAGTGAAAACTCTTTTATCAGTGAAGAGGATGTTCCGATGACCGTTTTGAGTGCTACACTGTAGGAGACGTCTCATTTAAGCAATTTCAGCTTCTTTAGACATGTTTCAAGATAATGTCCTTTACATCGGATAAGCCTTTGGTTCAATGTCCTCAGACAGAAGTCTCGACATTGTCCATTTTGATACGTTCATTTCACGGGAGAAGATAGCCTGCTTCCGCACAGCATTTCTCCGAAAACGAGCTGCCACTGCTTGTGGTGCTGGAGTCCTGACACTGCGTGGTCAACTCTCCCTCGGCCAATCCTATAGTCCAGTTGTAGTGAATCAGTCGATGGTGCGGTACACTAACATACTGCTGATTTTCAGCTTTTGTAGCGTCTTGAAGATGTCACTTGCGGATCTTCTAACTTTATGCTACGCAATGACGGCTACACAGTTTTCATAACCCCAATCCATGGTGAAACCTGGAGCTAAATACTTCCTCTTTCAAAGACAAGCTAAAAATGGTTCAAGATTAAGGTGTGCACACACGCAGTTTTTTACACGCCAAACCGGATGCACAGTATCTGTCAAAAATTTGTAACAGTATTTATGGCAAGACTAAGTATTTACTGGAAGAGGCTCTTTTTGCATGAATTCACATTACTATATTTTGAGATTCCCTATCTATAGGAGGGAGACATTTGGTACATGGTCTTTTCAGAAGCACATAGGAGTAAATTAGAGGAGCATAGCTTCATTTTCAGATTTACTGCATTTTCATAACATGATGTTACTTGTACATTTTAAAATACTAAATTACAATGAAGACACCACTAAGACTAATGTTCAAGAAGTTTCGCAGGCAGCTTATAGCCGAAACACTTGAATAGAACAACTTGAAGTTTTACTGGAGCATTCCCAATAAGTCCTAAACATTCATCGTTAAACAAATGGACATGATGATGACGATCATGATGATGAAGATAATAGTAATAATACCTAATAGATGATAATAATGATGAATATAATTACTACATTATAATGATATACTGATGATACACTGATAATGATCATAATAAAGCATTTTATTTGAATCACAGATTATAATTATAGAAAGGCACACACCTATTACTCCAATGCTGTATGTTTTGACGACAGTACCTCAAACCTTACATAATAATATATAAGTATAACTCAATGCAGAGAAAAGTAGTACTACATTTTTATTTAGTACTACATTGTTATTTCGAAACGACACAGAATGAATATAGCCGTTTCGTAGTTTATAACTTAACTAGTCCGAATTTTGGGGCCACAGAAATTATCTTAAGAATAATTTTATGCAGCATTAAATATTACATTATTTTGTGGTTGGACAGCGCAGGAACCACTGGTGTACGAACCTCAAAAGTTGTTATTGGGACGTACCAGCCAGGGAAACAAAAGCATTACTCCTTGCTCTTTGTCAGTGACCCTAGCCTCGCTTTCAGGCAATGTAAAGGTAAGTTACTTGTGAAAAACTCAATTATGACTCGGACTGTTCCAAGGTTGTTCATTTTTCTATGTTCTTAATTGTACAGTGCTTTCAACTAGTTACTGTAAAATCAACAGCTTCCGTTTTAAGATACAAATGCTTTATTTAGTATTATTAAACACAGTGAAATAAAATACTTGTCTTATTGCAAAAGGCACTTAGTTTTGGTTAATTTATCTACAATTCTTTGATACTGTTCTCTGTTCTTTATACTATTTAATGCTTCCACCCTCAAGCTCACTAATATTAACTAACATTAACTTCCCAGTTTATATGTCGTCATTGACTGTTATAGCGGTGTGTTGGAACACGTTAAACATCCCCGAGATTCCAGGAAATCTCAAGACAGTCACGGTACTGTTGGACGTAGAAAAAGCCTTTGCCACCACCTAGCACCAAGGCCTACTGTACAAGCTCAGGGAGGCCAATATATCTCCTCCCTATCTCACCCTGATTAGCAGTTTCCTTCGAGACCGCACTTTCAGGGTGAGAGTGGAAGGACGGCTGTCATCAATCTGACCCATAGCCGCAGGAGTCCCGGAAGGTGGTGTTCTGTCCCCGCTACTCTTTGCGGCCTACATGTCTGATTTCCCTCTAGAACCCAGACTGTTACGTGCCAATATGTCGACGATGTCCTCATAGTGGCACGTAACAAACACCTTCGTTATTGCTATCCTCCGCTGCAGCGCCAGCTCCGAGACATCAGCCGCTGAAGTGAGAGGTGAAGGATGGCCATTAGCCCCGGGAAGAGCTCCGCTCTTCTCCTGGCTAAAGTCCGAGCTAGGTGACCGGATTGGTCGCTGAGGTTGAGACAGAGGAAAATCCCATGGGTTCCCTCTACCAAATACCTCGGCGTCCTTCCCGATCGCGGCCTCACCTGCATCCCTCACGTCCGGGTCAAAGCCGGACAAGGGAATGCAGCACTTAGGCAGTTGTACCCTATTTTGAAATCCCCTATGACAACACACCTAAAATTACGCATGTATTGGGCGATTATCCCGCCCCTGATTTTGTATGGCTGCGAAGTCTGGGGATCAGCAGCTCCGACCACCATTCGCAGACTGCAGGGCGTTCAGCATAGGCTGCGAATGATCTACGATACAGGGCGTATATTCCCGTCCCATATCCTTCACACCTACTCCGCAGTCCCATATATTGTAGACGTGGTGTGGGAAAGATCCCGTATCATCTACAATAAGCTAGATTCCCATCCCAATAATCTGGTGAATACCCTTGGCCGTTACAACCATAGGGTTCCTCGCCGTAGACCTGGATACCGGCTGCCCAAAGATGCTTTGGGCAACCTTACCTGAGCAGGGCTACTGTCCCCTGATACCTGCACCCCCAAGCCTACAAATGGGCTTGGTATGAACTATACCTTACCCTTGTTCCTCTCCCTCAATCCTGTCAAGCGGGCTGTGCTCAGATGCCTCACGGGCAGGCGAAAGAACACAGTCAGCACTGGGCGCACACAACCTCCGGGGGCATTTGCGCCCACATATGGCTGGATATACTATTGCCCAAAACAACCGCCTGATGGCAATAGACAATTCTTTTACACTACCCAGATGAAACCTCACTAAGCGGCTAGGTGTTGGGCAGCCAACACCCCGCCCAGGTAAACCTGGGCGACTCGCATCTTCTGCTGGTCTGCTGGTTAAACACCCATAAAGAAATAACTAAAAATAGCTTCTTTATTTCGGTTCCAGAAGGTAAAGCAATTCTTAATAGTATCAAACTACCGTGGAGTATGTCCGTATGTTTACAAAAAGCTAAAGCAGGTGGCACGCTGTGTCACGTACCTGTGAACTTCGATAGCGTGAGCATGCGACGTTGTTCATGTGACTGCATAATTCACACTCTTTCTGGAGCGTTTTATGCGGCTTTATTGGCGCTAAAACTATCTGTATATCATATAGCAGCTGAGCAACTACTGCTATATATTCGTTCGGTGTCTTTTCGAGAAATACTATTATATTGCTCCTATTATAAGACACGAAAAGTGCGGGTTACAATAGCAAATGGAAAATCTACTACTTACTTGCAATATAAAAATGTGACATGCTAAATTCAAATGACTTCCTCTACCTTTCATCTTTATTTTTAAATGGGATCTAAAAACTGTTCTAATTAGCCCTCTGCTTCATGTTATCCAGATATAGGTTTGCAAAATCATTTTTATTATGCATTTCGTTGTAAGTAGAAATGGAATGATGATTAAATGCGGATCGCTCTTCCCTAACATCCTGGGAAAGGATATCTGCGAAATTTAGTTTTTATTTATGGACGCTTTTTTACTTCCTGAGGTTCTCAGCGACCAATTCTACACATATTGGGCGTGAAACATTGCTTAATTTTACTCAGATGGCTCCTTATCGGGCTTCAGATTATTTAGCGTACCGTAAATCCACGACACGGGACAACCGGTTTACTTCCCTGCGAAAGGAAGCCATACTACGGATTTCTACGCAGTAAAATGCATTACTCTCCACCAACTTTGAACCCGTGACTTCCGGGAACAGACGTCTATATCACTGAAGCTATTATTTACGGTCGGCCTCAGGGAACGTTCTTTATGGATTTTAAAATGTTGTTTAAAATTGTAAAAACAATATTTGAGTGTTATATGAAAGTAGAGTCATTGATGGCAGGAAGATAAGAGGTACGCATTGGAAACGAGGGCTTATTGTATAATCGATATAGATTGGTTAGATTGGATTGGATTGGATTGTTCTCAGGGGATTCTACACTTCGACCAGACCGGTCTTTTGTACCTATACCCCCAAGTGGGTAACCCATGGGAGGGAGGATGAGGTGATAGAAGACAGAGGGCGGCCGAACCCAAAATGTCACTACAGTACAGAGGGCCGGGCCGGTTCTGAGACATGAGTTTGCCCCGGCAGAGCAGGGGACCCCAGGCAGGCTGGCACAACCATCTGGGCAGCCGCGTTCCTAAATCGGCTCAATAGGACGACACGGAGATCCGAGTCCGTCCTGCCGTAGGAGAAAGTGTTATAGCATGCACCGCCGAGACTCACGCCGACATTTCTACCCTGAAAGAGGCCACTAGGTGAGAGATGATATAAAATGATAGAGAAAATGAAACGCATGGACAGGAATTTCGAAGGATGTAATTAACCTACCCAGCATTCGCCAAGAGATCTGGGAAAACCCTCGAAGAAACCCATCGGTCAGGTAGGTTGGCTACGGGAATCGAATCCGAGTCTCCCGAATGCAAGCCACAGACGAAACCGCCTGAACCATCCTGCTTGGTTATAGAATGGTTACTACGGGAACCGAATAGCATCCATAAGACGCTTATAGAGATTTGCATCTGATTAAGGAAGCTGTGTTCCGAAGAAGTAGTGGAGAATTACAATATTTCAATTTATGATTTCTGTTGAAGTAAATAACGATCTTTAAACTACTATTTCTATAATTTAGAAGAAACAAGAATATCGATCCGAGGCCACACCCAGGTGTGTGTGTTCGCTGAGTGGGGAAGCAAGGTAAAGATCTTTATCAAACTCTTTTATATTACAAACTGATTGCAGCACAATACAAAACAACCTGGAGCAAATAATAAGTTATTAAATCTTAAATTAAATAAAATATTTCAAATTGGCGTCCCCACACGGTGATGGTAAAACGCAAAACGTATTATTATTTCATCACAGTGGACGCAGACATTGTGAAATGACTAATGTCAAATAAAATTCATTTGATACAAATTACGTATTTAACAAAACTTTTTGTAGTATTGTTATTGATATCTCGTGGTTTACCAGTTATCTGGCAGCGATGGGAAGGTTTGTTGACTGTATCATAGGTATAGATTTGTTTACAATGCCTTAGTTGTCTTGGTCAACAATGCAGAAGGGGCGGCACGTCAAGTATAGCGTTATATGTGAATGAGACGCAACAGCATTTGCACTATCTCCTGTGTATACTTCAACATGTTAAAAAATAAAGTCAATTTTCATACGTCCTTCTCTTGGCTGCATATTTCATTCATCCAGAGAAATGATGCATATGTTTAACATGCACTTCTTCACTAAAAATCATGTATGTATATATCCCTCTTCCCGAAAAAGCTCCATGTTATTGACAGATTTACAAGACATTTATATGTATATTGTCTATAAGAGAAAATTATGTTCATGTGAAATATTTTGTTCATTGGCTTACAGTGCCTGTGACGTCAGGCAAGAGCAGTGCAGTACAAGTTGTCTATATAAATGGCTCTGTGACTACAGAATCTGAGGGTTCAGTCAGGTGCACCGCACTCGATAACAACACTGTAGCTGCCACGTACCAAATTGAACTGTTAAATTTACAATGTAACGATTTATTGAAGGACAAATATACACACAAGAAAGACTTGGCTGATTTTTGCATGAAAGTCCCCCTAATCAGATTTCCGAGGTTGTATTCACTTGCTGCACGGACATTGTATATGTTTGCCTCGATATATGTGTGCGAACAATTTTTTTCTGTAATGAAATTAGCTAAGTACAAACCCCGAAGTATCTTGTCAGATCACAATCTAACATGCAGCCTTCGATTACACATTTTCCAGACATTACGTCCTGATATTAATAATCTAGTTAAAGAAAAACGAAACAGAAAGTGTTGGAAAATGTCCACGTAATTTTGTTCTGAATGGGTCTCCTCTAATTTGCAGAGAAAATTACCTTATGTTTTATTTAGTTTATAACATGCCTGACCTTCAGATAAACTGCGAGTTGAAGTTTTATATACTTTCTCATAGCACAGAAGCAAAATATAACTGTGACCAATTGTGTGGGAAAAAAGCAGTCAGCATTAATATTACAACAACCAAGATATAAGTTGTACATATTATGAATGCCCTTGGGCAGTAGAAATCAGCGCGGTGACGTCCCCTGCCTTTCGTTCGGGAGTATATTTGGCGCCTAGAGCTGACGGAGCTAACTTCGCACCGCCAATACCTGTCTTCCCTGGATTAGACACATTATCTCAAGGCAACTAGAGTACTGACATTATCTGCTCCGGTTTTCACGGTATCTCCATCTCTTCCGCTGTCTGCCCACATCTCTCCTCCCTGCTAGTTTATAATTTAGTTCTACTTTCGTAAGTTTATCATAGTCCATCCTTTCCACAAGTAATAGCCAATTATTTCTATAGTGTTTTATTTCCTCGTTTATAGATTTCACTTTCAGCTTTTTTGATATTACGCAATTATTTATGTGGTCTAGTTTTGTACATCCTTTAGTCTTTAGAAAAATTTCATTTCAGATTCTTGTATTTTACTTTTCATCTTTGTTATAACCTAGGCTTCACTTCCATACAAAATATATTGACTTTGCCACTGTTTTATGAAATTTAATTCTTGTATCCTTTCTTGTTTTATTTCTTAAAGTGCTGTGCAAGTGCACAAAGTTTTAAATCTTGACAGATTCACGTTAATATTTCTTTCTCTGAACCTATTTCACATCCAAGCTATCCGAAACTTGAGACCGTGATTTTAAGGTGCAGAATTAACACAATACACCTGCATTTTCACTTAAATTCTACCTGTACTGCGAGAAGGTGCGCTCAGGGTCACGTTGTGTTTGGCGTAAGTCGTAAATACCTCACGCATAATTTATTCATGTGCTTTGTTGTGCTCAGGTGGACTGTTTCTCTTCAACTGGTCTTCGAGCATTTGGCACATCCGCGATATTTATGTAGGTGCAAAGGTGCTGTGCATGACACTCCTCCAGAACACAGTTAACCTGAAGTCGTCCGTCTCTCTCCCATCGGTGTTTCACTTTTGCTGCTTGTACAAAATTGTACAAAATTCTTTGGGTGTGAAGAAGACTACACAGGCTATATCCTCAGATATATAACTTTTGTCATATAAAAGCATCCTTAATGTACACTGTATTGATCTGGATATAGCCATTTTTGTGTAAGAAGAGAGAGATAGAGGGAAACTGTCGAAGAAATGTCCATTTAAAGGTTTCAGAATATTTATTCTTAATAACTTGAATCAAGTTTTGAATTTTGAACAATGTGGGACATAATAATATGTAAATATTTTATCTATTATAAGATCTTATAAAGGAAGATTTATATTACATTATTCGTATTAATTAACATTTTATGCACTGGATTGAGATCCGCCAGGAGAAACAGGACGTCAGTTCAAGTAGTTACAACATTTACCACAGAGGAACTATCCATCAGATTACATAAAATAGTACAAATAGTTCACACTATTATGTGTTTCAAATGGGATGATGTTTGTCACTGAGCGCTACAAGATGAACAGTCCTGCGGTGTTGTGTTTCATTTCCCCTAAGTGTTGTGTTACTAGCACCAACCTAATCAGTCTCTAATAAATACTATTCGCGCTAAGACAAAAATTCAAGTTTTGAAAAAACTGATCCATGAGGAAGGAGAGAGTAATGTATTTAACGTAACTGCAAAAACCCCATAATTTTAGCTCAAATAGTGTTCCTAATGCAAATAAATATAGTAGATAGTAAGCACTGTAATGAATATCATTATTGGTTTGAACGTATATTTGAAATTATTTAGAACTGAAACGTAAACATTTGATATGATGTGGTAAAAGAAATATGTACTTTGAATAAGCCAAGGTGTTTGTTAAATTCGATGAGAGGAAACGATACATTTCCTGCTGGTCTGTCAGAACGTGTTTCGTCACATTATATCTTCGTTTATGAATGGTTCGTAATCTCTATGTACTCTAGAGAGTTCAAAGCAGTATTATTCAGTTACTCTTTCATGAAAACGTGTATCAGCTGGATCAATGAGACACGATCCACCTTCCCCCTTACTACTGCCAGAACAATCCAATTGAGTTAATGTGGGCTCAAATTATGTTGCCAAGAGAAATAATACTTTTAAACTGACTGACGATGAACAACTTATTCATATACGAATAAACAAGTTACAGTTGAGATTTCAACAACTGCATTATTATAAAACTTTGGAAAATTCAGTTTCCGTTCCCTTAAGTCTAGCGCCAAGAACACTCGCAAGATTGCGAGAGAGGGAAATATAAAAAGAGTGGGGGTAGCGAGGTGGCAACGCTGAAAGCTCTAACGCATCTGATTCGCTACAGGCGAGAACTCCTCATTTGAAACATATAATAGACACCAACCGAACTTTCCAACTACTTATATTGGCATATCGAAAGAGGAAATTCACATTCAAAATCCTTCAGAATATGGAAGCCCTTCGAAAAGGTTCAAGAACAAACAATCCTTAAATGTGTGATGGGGTTTGTGTAAAATGAGTCCCCTTCCAGAGAAAAGAATACAAGAAATTGGCAATTACTTTTGATATTCCTTCTACTACGCATCAGCTAAAGTGGCAAGATAACGAGTGGCGTATGTGAGTGAGACTGGTACTGTAACACTAACAGCAGAATGCCGAAAGTGCCCGCACCACCGTTGGAAATTTCCGGAGACAATAACACTCTAAACTGATTCTGATATTATCTGCTACCTAATGATTGCAACACGTGATAGTTCTGCCCCTTAACTGCTTTCCCCGCTCCCTGCAACTTCACTGTGCCTGGACTCCGATGTTCAGTTTCCTTGTTCTGAGGAGTAATATGCAGAAATTTCAACCACATAGCCTTTGTGTTCCTGTAGAGTATCTTTTTGTGTTTTATATTGACGTCCTCCAACGTCATATCGAACCATGTATGAATAAAACAAATGAAATGATTCTCAAATAGGTCTAGGGTCACTAGAGCTTAGTTACCCGACATTCGTCTTTCAGAATAAGAGAAATCTCCGGGAAAAAAGCTTTATCCAGGTAACTCGCCCTGAGTGGGATTCCAACTCGGGACATCGATCAGGGTAAAGTAACCTGGCTAAGGTTCTTCCGGGTTTTCCAATTGATGGGCAGTTCAGTATAGTTTCAGGATACCTAAGGTGAAGCTGTCAGATAGTAAGAAGTTGCAAGGTTTTATTAAATATTTTGGTGAAAGGTAATTTAGTATTGATGCATGTAGTTTATTTTGTGAACTGTGTGAGGTGACAATTGGAGCTGAGAAACGGTTTAAAGTCTTACAAGATTGTAATCCTGCCAAACAAAAGAGTGTGCAAGGCAGACAGCGATTGCTGTTTGAGAAATCACCCAAAAGTTCTTCGGACAATGCATTTTCTCAGTTTTTTAAAGATCTTTGTGAGGTGATGATTTCATCAAACATTCCTGTACGTAAAGTACTGGTGCCTGCTTTCAAACAGCTCCTAGAGAAGTACACGGCTTATCCAGATCCCTCCGAGTCCACGTTAAGATTGAACAGTCTTGACTTCTTGTCACGACAATACACTGCCCACCTTGGTAGCGTGGTGGTAGTGTCTGCCTCACGTTCAAGAGGTGCCGAGTTCGAATCTCCGTAAGGGTGAGTTACCTGGATAAGTTTTTCCGGAGTTTTCCCTTATCCTTCAAGACGAATGTCAGGTAACTCTAAGCTCTATGGACCCTGGGCTCAGTTGAGCATCACTACACCGATTTCCATTCATCGTCCGATATGACTTAACGTTGGAGGACGTAAAATTACAACAAAAAAGACAATACACTAAAAAATCGGTGTCAGCAGTAACAAAATATGGGTCTGCATGGATGAAGTCACCGACTTAGATGGTGGACACAGAGCAAATGTTATTGTAGACACTCTTCACTCTTGCCCGCCTCGGTGGCGTAGATGGTAGCATGTCTGCCTTACGTTCAAGAGGTCCCGAGTTCTAATCTCGATCAGGGTGAGTTACCTGGATAAGGTTTTTTCCGGAGTTTTCCCTTATCCTTCAAGATAATTCTAAGCTCCTGGGCTCATTTGAGCATCATTTCACTCAATGAATTTACCGTCCGATATGATGTAACAGTATTTTTGGGTTATGTTCGAAGGCATTACGAATGTATAAAAATATATATAGTTGTGTGATTGGCCGAAGTAGTAGTGGTGTGACGTGGTATGACGTGATGTGGTGACGTGCCATTGGATCGGCCAATCATAGAATTGAGAAGTAACGATAGTGACGATAAGTCAATAATCTTTAGTAGAGAGGTATGTTATTCAATCTTGTTAAATTATGAGAAGTCAATAATCTTTAAAAGTGATATGTTCTTCAGTTTTGTTAGTTACAAGAAGTAAATAATCTTTAGAAAAGTGATATGTTCTTCAGCGTTGTTTAATTACGATAAGTTAATAATCTTTAAAAGTGATATGTTCTTCAGTTTTGTTAGTTAAAAGAAGTAAATAATCTTGAGGAGAGTGATATGTTCTTCAGTCTGGTCGTATAAATATAATAAAGTAAGAATTCATCGAAATAATTTGACTTCTTTATTCCGAACCACGCCTTGAAATACATGTCTTATGACTTATTTAGAATTCGATTGATACTTCAAAATAATCATGTAAGTGAACGTATGAACATTATTTTGGAGCTGATGTTGGCTTGGATGCCTTGTACGGGAGGATCCAAGTAACAAATTAGAATTAACATTATCTGACCCAAATTCCCGTTACAATGACTTAACGTTGGAGGACGTAAAATACAAAAAAAGAAGAAGAAGAAAAAAAAAGCTCTTCACTCTTACACCTGACCACACTTAAGAAACGTCACTGTTTTTTGTAGTTTACATCTTCCCACGTTAAGTCATATCGGAAGATGAATGAAATGAGTGAAATGATGCTCAAAAGAGCCCATTGTCTCTCAAATTTAGATTTACTCAACATTCAGGATAAGGGAAGGTCCCGTAAATACCTTATTCGAACTCGGGACCTCTTAAACGTGAGACAGACACGGCACTATCTACGCTACCGAGGCGGGCGATATTTCTGTTGGTAAGCGAGATGTTGAATAATGTAAAACACTCCAATATTTTTTCCGCTGCCATGAATTTGTTGCCAGCTAAAGTAGAACGAGTCAATGTGCTCATCTTTTCACATGATAAAAGCAACAAACACTCTTCAGAATTTATACCCCAAAATTGTGCATGTAACTTGACTTGCACATGCCCTACATAGAGTGAAATGTCCTGGATAGACAAATTCACTGCAAACGCCAAGAAAGTTTGTGTTAAGGCTCCACTTCGAGTGCAAAAGCTTAAAGAAGAGGCGGCAGCACTTCCCTTTCTCCAAGAACCCATTGTAACACTGGGGAACTTGGCTTATTGCTGCCAACTACTAGTGCACAAACTACAGCGAGATTCAGATTTTCACACTTTGACGAAAGTAATTCATCTTCAATAAAAAATATACAGTCAATGTTTTAATCCACCATACCAAGAAAAGTAACCTACATAAAATAAAATTTCTCTGCAATATCAAAATCCATCACGAAGCTTGAAACTGTGGGCATACAATTGTGTGATGCGTTAAGTATTATAAACGAAGCTGAAAGTGATTTTTTTTAAAATTCATGTCCTCAAGCCTGTCATTTAGTATGAATAAAATGAAACATATGAATGAAATGATTGAAATAATGATAAAAAAAAGCTGAAGGTGCTTAGAGCTTAGATTAACCCGACATTCACCTTTCAGGACAAGGGAGAAACCTTATAGATTCGAACTCGGGACCTCTTGAACGTCAGGCAGACACACTACCACCTACACTAAGAAGTGGGCGAAAGTGAGTTATTGAGCGCAAAGGCCGACGTACCCGATGAGGTTAAGGAAATGTTACACCATGTGCTTGAAAGAAATAGTCGATATATAACAGTGTAAAAGTGTTGACATTGCTCGTAGTAAAGAAGTAGAATTCGATGAACCAGAACATTCCACTAGCGGTTTCCCTTATTGCAAATATGTCCCCATTACGTCATGTGATGTAAAAAGATATCTCTCCAAATAGAAGGCTCCAGTTGCTGGCAACGAAACGCCCTAAAGGTTCATAATCTGAAACTGCATGTCGTCACCATTGTAACTGCTGAAAATTAAGGTATTTCATCTGCATCTGTTTAAAGTAAATTCATTTTTTCTTTTGTGTTAAGCTTTAAGTCATAATTTCAGAACTTCAGGTCAAATTTAGGTAATTTTTAGGGAATAAATGCAAGCGCATTTCAACAGTTTTTTGTGGTCATAGAATTCCTAGCCCTAATAATAATAAATATTATAAAGAGAGAAAAATTGTATACAGTGGTGTAGATATAGGCCGCAGTTATCGCTATAAGGTCTCTAACAATCGACTATTCAGGTGAAGAAATATGTCTCTGTCAATTAGCATAAATTTAAACCATTGTTGAGAGATAACGCGATGTTCTGGAGCTTTCTTCCCTCCTTCCAGACATTCTAAATGCCTCCCGAAGAGTCCAGAGGCAACATAAGCGAATGAACTCATGAGCAAGTCACTGGTTAGTGAGTTAGAAAGTGAGTTAGAATGGTGAATGAAATTGAAGCGCTGCTAATTCACTGTGTGCTTGAGTTAGGTTGCTCTTGTGTACAGCAGTACTGCCGCGGCAGCTTAGAGAAGTCTTATGTTCGATTTCTCAGTGAGTAAAGTACAATAAATTAATAAAGATGGGCGGAAGAAGGGAAGAATGTATGAACCGACGGGCGCTTTTATTAAGCGTTTCTCTATTAAGTAAAAACTTATCTACTTTATTCTCGTTACATAATAAAGGACCATAGAGAAGAGGGAAAGGGCTAACATTTATTGCAATTATCTGAAACCTTACTAGACCATTCTGATTGATAAGTTCCAAAACTAGAGGCTACTTATGGGCTATGCAGCATTTCTGGAACCTTAAATACGAAGTGCCTCAAACCAGCCGGTCTGACGACATGATCCAGCGAGTGGAGAACGTTGTTTTGGAGGATCGCCGATTGAGCACTTCCAGATCTTCATACAGGATTGTGTGCACAGATTCCACGGAAATGCCAGTTTTGGAGGCGATGTCTGCAAATGTCTTGGTTTGCTGTCCCACGATGTTCTGCTTTCATTGAACTGTCGCACCCAGGAACGGACATTAGATAATCCACGGTACCATCACCACATGCCTCACTCAACTGGCGATGAATTTCAATAGGTGTCACACCACGAAAATGGAGAAAATGAATTTTACACGCTGTTTTTTTGGAGTGAAAACTTCGCCAGTTTAAGTATCAAAAACAGTCCTTACTCTCGTCGCTACCACTAGAGTTCTCTGTCACACATTCGCAAAGACTCCACGTGTTTTTTTTTTTTTTTTTTTTTTTTAATCGAAGTTCCTCTCTGGTCCCAGTCCAGAAAAAAAGAATTGGAAGTAATAAAATGGGAGGATTCACTTCTAGATCATTATACAATAATTTCATAAAAGAATTAGGTTGTAAATGATATTATTTGACATTAATATACGAGTAATAGTATATATTAATCGAATCTAGAAGTTTACTGTGCAACGTTGTCTACGTCAGCTAGTAACTAGTATACACTAATATTGCATTTTAATTATATTAACAAGTTGTTATAATCCAATAGACGGTTATATAGCATAATATAAATTACCAGTGACAATTTACCTTCCTTTATGTGCAACATCAATTCATGATTGTTTTGTCACAAACATCCTGAACGTACGCTCAGTCGGCTTATGACCACTCAACCCCTATGTATTGCGCAACGTCGTGCAACATTGCTATGGGCTGAAAATGCTGTGTCCGAGGCTGAACTAAAGTATTGTCGGGAACCCGATCGCGATAAGGCGGCCTGGCACACAATAGACGGATAGGTTTCACGGAGATAACGAGCTTGCAAAACCATTAACGATAGCGACGATAAACAAGAGATGGATAGTTTATCACAGAGGTGAAACACTTGCCGGCACCTATATAGTTACATTCTAGAACATTCGTGTTTTATCTGGTGACAGTTTAGAGTAAAGTCGAGAACAATCTAGAATGATCGATTAGGTGTATAAAATATTAAAACCGTTTGTAACGGTCGCAGGAATGTCACATTGGAATGTAATTTGCTGCTTAGTTTACGAAAGGTTGGATATTAATATCCTATGAATAAAGCTCAAATTGCCCAACTGAAGTATGGTAGAGATCTTGCGTTTCTATGTATAGAACTCAAAAGGGCCAATTGTTTGTACGACCACCTGCTCCTGCATGCTTATTCTCTGAAATGGAATTTAACAGATATATTTAAGTGTATAGAAATAGAGAATGAGGAAAAAGACAGAAGTCCAGAATTTGTGTTTGAGGTTACCTGGGGATATTGTATAAGGTTTGGAAAAGTATTAAATAGCAACACTGTTAGGTGTAAAGAGTAACTTAACTTTGAAAAAATGCACAACACAATGTGTTCTGTTTAAGATGACACCAGAAAATGTTCTTGGAAATGCTATTTTGTAACCATTAATATACACAATTAAATGTAATTTGTTCATTTGTTTTCATACTTTGACTCTAATTCTCACATAGTGTATGTATGTCTGTTGAAATATAATTAACTATAAAGGTATATAGCCATGCTCAGTTCACTCAATTTACAAAATAATTATTTTCCTTTCCTGATCTAAAATATTTTAATGTCTTCCCTTGTCGAGGCCCTCTAATACTCAGAAGATATAATGATTCTTTGTATCCATTGCAAGGTAATGTAAATATTAACAGTGCATGACAGAAGTGAATTAAATTCTTTAATGTGGAAATAGTCTGAGAGATTTGTAGCGAAATTCTTTTGAATGTGGGAAATTAAAGGGTAATACTACTATTTTCGGGTGACAGTTTGTGTAACCATACTACTTCTGCCACTTTTAGCAATTGCAATTAATAACGTACAAAACATTTAGTTGTAAAATTTGTCATCTTACAGCGTTAAAAGAAAGTGGGAAAAATTACAACACTTTTCATTTGTGTAACTATATATTTGGTACAGTTTATATAAATAATAATAATGATAGTGATAGTGATAATTAATAGTGTTTGGCTAACATACTAACAGAAAAAGAAGAAAAAGAAGGTGGGTAACGTGAGTTCAAACCAACAGCACTTCTGCTTAGTAGACACACGTCGGCTCCCTGATATGTGTGGGCGAGTTCTTCATGTTGGAGATAACTTGTAAGCCTCCAAAAATGTGACTGCTCCAAAAGTGTTTTATTTGTCGATAA
The DNA here is from genome assembly GCA_030765055.1 of Mantis religiosa. Taxonomy (NCBI): domain Eukaryota; kingdom Metazoa; phylum Arthropoda; class Insecta; order Mantodea; family Mantidae; genus Mantis; species Mantis religiosa. Next base: position 61,007,772 of record CM060952.1, on the reverse strand, counting down.
TTCAAATGTTGCCACTAATACTGAATGATCTAAGTAGTAAATAAGATTCAGGTCATTAGACCATTCATACCAGTCTTAACCAACCTTCCTTCACTAGATATTTGCGAAGTCGTGACATTATGTACCATATTAAAAATGCATACGCATTTGAGGAATAGGATTGGATATCATCTTACTGGTAATAAAGCTCAAAAGTCCGAAACACCTTCTGGTACTCAGCCAATTTTTATACCGCCATTTGATGTAATTTATGCGGACATTACATTCATCTACGACTAAAAAGAAGAGCATGTTTTAGGATTGAACAATAGTGGGAAATTTGCCATGATTCGCGACGTCTTTTATGTATGAATATAGTGAGTTTATTAAGATTTTGATGTGCAAATAACACCAACACACTTAATTCCATTATATTGCACATTAGAGGCTGCTCAGTGTTTCTACTGTTGGTGATATGGGCCAGCAAAAGATTTGTGTGCAAGGGATTTAATATTATTATGCACAGGAATATATACTTCACTAACTCGAGGGTGTGAGTTTCTACTGGTTGTGAATTCGTTACCTTGATAATTTTTCCACACTATTAGGATGGAGGTTCACCATCAAAGCCATTTTTGAAAATGTCCTTAATTTGAGCAATGGTGAAATGAAATTATACCCAAAGATGACGCAACATCCTCTCGTTGTGTGTAGAATAGAGCACCAATGTGTAAATTTAACAGTGGACACGGCTCAAACAATTGTTGTTCCTGAACAGGAAAAAACTGAAAATTTGCTCCAGCTTGTAATTGATTTCTTTGACATATTAAATGTACGAAAAAATGATGACAGAGTGTTGCTATTACATGGCTATGGCGCCAAAGAAAACGCCCAAAAGAGAATTATGATCTAAATACATGCTTGCAGTAAACATGCAGATTGAAAAAGTCACATCATCTCCTTAATTTTCAGAAAGTTTTCCAAATATTTTTTCGCTACTTATTTCTCTTCCAGCATTCATAAATTAAAATTTAAATAGATTTTCACTTAACATTTCAATTAAATTTGTTGGAAAATTTATTTCATCAACTTCAATGAATGGTCTTTTCTAAGAGAACCCATCATCAGCGGTCAGGGGCAAAATTCCTGCTGCGTTTGCAACATTTGGGTAAACATGAAAAAGGCATTCTTCTGGTGAAACGAATCCATTGTACTGTAAGATGGAGAGCCATTCTTGTCATCTTGTCTTTTACAGGTAATATTAATTAATATACCTGAACTCCTCAATAATTGTTAATAAAATGTGATTAAAATGTTGAAAGTTCAATTTGATACTGCATCTGAAACAGCTCCTAATACACGATTGTGACATATTTAAACCGCTGTGGCTTAAAATCATTTTGATGGCGTTTAAATACTATAGGAGAAAATTAATATTTAAAAATAAAAAACACGATGAAAGTGTATTCGTTACGTAAAATGTTAGATTTGAAAGAAGAGCAATCCAAATCAATGAGAGCGAGGAATAAATGTACTCGTCTAAATACAATGAAAATAAATTTAAATATCTCTGTAGTGAAATGTGAGATACTTACTTTGCATATATGATATTAAGAATTCTGCTGTTATGTTTGTATTATCTTAAGTTTATTCCACTTGTTATAAACTTGATATTACTTTTAAAAGGGTTAAAACAAGAAGCGCAAAAAAGAATCAATTAGACACTGTTGGTTATCACGTAGAATCGACAAGAAAGAAAGATGGTGGTGAACTTATTCTTAAAATTGCGTAAACATTTTGAAATCCAAAATAAAATATAAAGTTATCCGCGTAAAACGGATACAGAGTAATTCATAAATATTTCACTGGGGCTGACAAATAATAAGCCGAAGTGAACAATACAAAAATATGGAAAAGCGTTGTTATCCACACAAACTTTATAGCAAATAAAGAAAACTCATACGCAGAGAAGTTAAATTTTCATTTAAAAAATTAATGTAGTATATGTGCTATTGTACAGTTATTTATATAGAAATGACACATTTATTTCATTAATTGTTTCCAAATGAACTGTGCTAGCGACAACTTATTAGGCCTGAAACGTAGAGGAATTTTGGGAGATTATTAACCTTTATAGCAAATGATGAAAATGTCCTCCATCCTGCATAAGGCATAACTCAACACGTTATTCCATGTTACTGGCCTCTCGTTGGACAACTGTTGTCAATAGCTTGAATATCCCGTGTGATGTTCTGCTTCAGATCGTCCGATGCCTTGGGACGTGTGTCCTAAACCCTGTGTTTTAAGTAACCCCATACAAAGAAGTTCGGCGATGTCAAATCAGGAGATCTCGGTGGCCACAGGTTCCAGTCGTCAAAGAAACTTGCAATTTGGTCCATTGATTTATTTGATGTATTTGCACGTAGCGCTGAATGTATCCTTGACTCATCTCTACATCGTCCAGTTGCTCAACAAACACCATCAAAATCTGTTGGTACTCTACAGTGTTTACAGTCCGGTTAAAAAATTGGTGCCACTATTCTCTGTGCGGATATCGCGCAACAAACTCCGATTTTAACCGGGTACATAGGTGCTTCATGGATGAGATGTGGATTTACGATTGCCTAATTGCGTGAGTTCTGCCAGTTCACATAACCGGATAAAGGGAATCATGCTTCATCTGTGAACCATGTGATGGACAATATGTCAGGATTTTGCACAATGAACGTCCGAAAGCAACGACTATAATGCTTTCTTTTATTCTTATCAGGTTCTTGTAGCTGATGAACAACCGTAACCCTATATGGCTTTAGGCCTGCACTTTTCACAGCTCTCTGACACCTTGAGTAGGTGTACCCTGTGCCCTGCGACAAACGTCTTAATGATTTTTTGGGTGACTGCTCTAGTCGTGCTCTTACGTCAACAACCGTGGAAAGCCTAGATGTACCATGCTTGGCTTTTCTGCTTTTCAGCTGATGGCAGGTCATTTCTATTCTGGACCTACCTTTAGTAGTTAAACTTGATTGCCAATAATGAACTTTGTATTTATAGTCATAACAGCAATGAGATATAGATTTACTTTTCAGTTATAAAAGCTAATTTTGAACCAACACTCAAGATTAAAATCATAGACAGCAGGTAATCCGTTCAAGCGTTAATCCGGAAGGTCCTATATTAAACTTCCGTCGACCGGCCAATCTGATATTTTCCCCGTGCTTTCCATCAGTTACCAAGGTAAATACTGGATTGGATATCTAATATCATGACCTAAAGTTAAAGTGATATCTTACGTCTAACATGATGGCAAAAGTGAAACATAATAACGAAAGCTCCACAGATAATGAAAGCAGGTAGACTAGACGGCATATGTAGCAATGCCGCCAGTTTTGGCACTGTCGAAGCAGAAATACAGTTACTGCTTGAATGTTCTAAAGTCTATGTGAACATGTGTCGGAGCGACCATCTGGTAATCTTAGAAGTAGAAGTACAGTTGCTGTACACATAGCTCTGTGAACGTGTGATGGTATGTTACAGAAATGTGCCCTAGAAGAGTAACTGTCCGGCACGCACCACTCCACCAGATCTGGCGCGATATGACCACTTACTAAAGTGGTGTAAATAGAGAAAGAGTATGACAAAAAGAGAGAACATTTTGATAAAAAGAACATTGAAAATTATGTTAAACTTTAAAATAACATAAGTATTTTATACAAATCAATTTCTTTATTATTCGTTCAAATCTGTTTGGCAATTTTGTTGAAAATATGTAATTTTATCACTACACCATCTAACTTTGGACCAAGATGTCTACTTTAGTGGCTGTAGTTCTTAAAAGTTTCGAGAAGCCCATAGATTCACATTGTTTAGATTTCTATTCATGGCACTGCAACGGATATTTATTATAGTTTTAAAATACACAATTTGTTTAAAAAGTTTTCAATTTCAGCATAAATGTATAGTTAATCTTCGATGTAGCCCGTACGTATCAAATTATTTCATAGCGTTAGACCTTTAGAAATACTGAAATTTTGCATAAACAAATTCTCATATGTGTGAAAATTTTCACTGACATATTTCACTGTTGAAAATTTTTTGTATTATTATTTTGCACAAGAAAAACCTGTTACAATATGTTGCATGTAGCTAAGCACTTACTGTTTAATTGGAAATTATTTCTAGGCAAAAATATATGACAAGTAGCTTCAACGTAGATAAAAACATTTTTATATAAATAATTGTATATAGATAAGATACACCGATAAAATGGGTTTATGAGAATCACGCACACTTTTTCCATCGTTGCCCAATTCTGTTTTTCTTCATCAAAAATTATTGTTGTACTCTATAATCAGTGACTAGTCTTTATTCTGTGAGCCAAACCTTATAACAAATATTTTTATAAACCGTACGATTCACTTGCAAAGTGAATTGCGATTTTGTCTGCATCATTTCGTAAGCATGTTGTGGAGTCTTCACTTCAGCATTCTCTATTGATCCCTAGGTTAGCTATGACGCAACATGAGATGTGCAATCTTCTACTCTAATCACGTACTTCTGGAGGCATTGGTAAATTCTCCTCTATTACTTATATGCATTAAACTGAAACAAATTTCATTTTTATGTACAAAGGAATAAAAGGGGCATTTTTCAGTTCTATAACGATTTAATGCAAATAACTAAACACAATTCCTTTAAATCAGGATAAATCTTCAGTTGATATCTAAGTATTTAGTGCATTTAACTTGATCTCTCCAAATCTATTTATGGAAATTAAACTCTTGAGGGAACAGCATATAGCTGAAATTGCAACAACTGAATTAGCTTATTTCATATAATGCCATACGTAGGTTTGTAATCTTTGGTAACGCAGAATGAAATAACGTGCTAAGGTATACTAAGAATATTATCGTGTACACTTTTCGGGCTTTCAAAATGTGTTTTTTCTCTCTCGATTATTCACTCTGCCTATGTGTGTGTTTTGTAAGCAATAGAAATTATTCTTATATATTGTACTCTATATTACTGCAAATGGATGCAATTAGGAAATATAAATATTAAAATTTAAAACAATCTTCTAGCTTTAAATATAACATCAAAGTAGTACTATTCATATTTAATCAAAATTAAATATGCTTTAATTTGGTACTTAAAAACTGTGGGAAATAATTGTAAAATGGTTTCAAAACCTTTAAAGAAATGAAACACTTGCCCCAGTATTGTACTACAAACAGCGTTCAAGAAATTTATTGAATTATTTCGTCAAGGTAGTAAAATAGTCAACCGGTAATATTTGACATGTTCTTAATTTTACCGAACAATAGATTATATTTCCCTTTTAGTGTCAGTTAAGTAATAAATATTGTTTAATGTTTGTGTCTTAGGCAGCTAATAGAGTTTGAATGTGTTGTCTATATGAATACACAATGATGCTCAGGGAAATTCAGGAAATTAAGTTCATATTTTTGCTAGGAATCCTGATGTAAGGTTCAGAATGCTTCTAAAATTATTGAGCTTCCCTGTAATTGCTGATTTGGGGACTGCGTTTCTGGTTTTAGTGTTTGCCTTAAAATAAAAGTCTAGAAAATAAGAATTTGCCCCTTCTTTCTGAACAAACTCTCATCACTAATACGAGTGTAAGAAATTCTTCATTTGAAGAAATAAATGAATAATGTATTATATATGAAGTTTTCAGCAGAACTGCCAGATTCTAACAGATTATGGAGAGTATACATTTCTATGACGCAAATTCGAATAATTTGTAGCACTAAAGTGAGAAGGCTTCTTGTAACAATTTATGAAACATTCTTGAAATGCTTTATTAACAATAATTAAAATGGCCTATCCTTGCTCACACAAAGTTCTTTAAAGTTATCGTACTTCACACTATATTGGTTTAAATGCTTCGAGTGGTACTCATGTGCTGGTACGGAACTTAAATTGAGACCATTTCTGCCCTCCTTGTATGAGATTTGAATTTGTGTTTATTATGAGTAATTAGTCTTGTGCGTACAGGGTTTTAGGGGATTATTACAGACCTACGTCTTGCAATGAATGGACGGACTCACTGATGCCTTATACACTTATCTGAATAATCAAACTGATCCATAGTTTTAAAGACTGTACTAAATGGCTAGTAGCACTATCCTCCCCCCCCCCCCCCCCCCAGAAAAAAAGCTTTTTCATAAGTATGAAAGAAGATAAAGGTAGGTGCTTCTTAAGCAAAATGATGTGCTGACTTTGAAATTACCACAGGAATCTCCTATCACGTCAGGTTAAAGGTATGTGAGACATTTAGTTTCTGACCTACGAAGTTTCAGATATTACCTTACATTTCGTATTATTATGACAGAATGACACGGAATTATATGATGAATTAAGATTAATATTATCATATTATATTAAGATAATTCATCATATATATTTGGAAAATATATTTAAGGAATGTACCTATATCCTTGCTTAAATGTGGTTGGTAGCCTGTGATTGCCACTGCTATTCTTGTGTGCCTTCTCTCACAAAAAAACCAACAATATTTCCCCATAATTACTGGATCCTTACGACCTTGGTGCCTCTTTTCCAGGACAGAAATTTCCTGATGAAACGGTTCCCCTTGTTCATCACTAACATCACCCAGATTTTCCGGGAAAAGGTCTAAATATAAATGGAGAAAATGGATTCTCAAAGACATTCTACAACCCATGTCTTTGCAGAATTTTCTCAAATTTGAGAATAAAGTTTTATAGCTTTTTTCCTTTGTGTTTTCAAGGAAACCATGCATAACCCCTGTAAATGTTTGCCAAGCTACTAATTCCTCGTTTGTAACTTTTATTGAAACTGAGATCCAGCAAAAATTCCTTTTTTTCAACTTAGGAAAATTAACTGTGGAAATCTAGCTTGCAAATATACAATTCCACTTCGTCCTTGTTGAGTGCCTTAACAAAATTCTATATTATCTCAAGATATATATGTAAGGGAGGGAAAAGAATCTTATGGCTGAACCAATGGCGTTCGTTTTACATTACTATCCCCTGGGACATATTCCTACTGCTTGCCCACTATTGTATCACATAATGTTTTTGCGTATCACGGCTGTCCCACAAACACAAAAAACAGTATTTTGTGAATCCATCTTGTAATCCAAGCAGTAAGCCATTTCATTTAGCCCGCCTCGGTAGCGTAGATGGTAGCGTCTCTGCCTCACGTTTAAGAGGTCCCGAGTTCGAATCTCGGTCAGGGCGAGTTACCTGGATAAGGGTTTTTCCGGGGTTTTCCCTTATCCTGAAAGATGAATGTCGGGTAACTCTAAGCCCCATGCACCCCGGACTCATTGGAGCATCATTTCACCCATTTCATTCATCGTCCGATATGACTAAATGTTGGAAGACTTAAGTTAAAAAAAAAGAGTAAAGCATTTACTTTAAAGACACCATGTACTTTCCAACAATGAACTTCTTGTTTTAAAAACCATACAATTTTGACCATATTTTCATTACATTCTTTAAGAGATAAACAATAGAAAACTGGAACAGATGGAAGTTTGTTACCATTATGAAGTAACACAACCCTTAAGCTGAGCTTTGATGAATCTATAAACAATCACCTCAATTCCTAGCTCACTCGTTAAACCATTGATGCTTATACAGAAACGTATATTATGTCCCATTGAAAAATATTTTCCAAATTTCTGATGTCTATTTCAAGACTGTAATTTTTGTACCAGGTGCAAGTAATTTCTGTAACCTAGAGGTTCAGATTATTCTTTTGACAAATTTAAGCTGGGTGGCATTCATTCAAATCCACTTGCTCTACAAAATATCTTTTTACTTTAAGAATTTTCTGGTTGAAATTGAGGATCTTTTGAAGTAGAAGTCTGGTTAAATTTTACAAATATTTCTTCTTTTAATCATGTAGGACAAGACTGGGCAACCTATGACATGCGTGTTACCACTGGTACGTCAACTCGTTTTTTATTATAAAATCTAAAAATTGTGGCATGATATGCTATTTGAAACATCATTTTCAGAATCTACTGTGGAAATGGACTAAAAACATGTATTATCTCTGCGGAGGTATTTTTCTGTTTGGTAGTGTAATTTAAAGTATTTTTTCTTCTGCATTCATTATTTTATTTCCTTAATCTACGCTTCGATTTGACTGTGGATGCTATTCTCATGCATTTTCTTATTTACTATTAGTAGCTAGTACCAACCGTAAAAATTACGATATTTGGTGATACGCCTACTTGAAATATAAAATAAGCGGTAAAAAGATATAATGCTACATAATATAAAGTGCTATGGACTCAAGGAAGTTGATTGAGTAAATAAAAACAAGTGGTATCTTTCAAATTTTGCAGTAAGCTTACAGAATCCACTTCTTCATTTTAATTTTTCTTGGGTAATTTTATTCAACTGTCAAACTTGTGATCATTTTCATTAGATAATCGTTTCTCCACTTCCCATTCATAAATAGCTAAGCACTCGTTAACTTCAATTAAATTACCTAAAAGTTAACAACACCGTTGGTAGTGCCTATTGAAGGTAGTTTTTCGCACCTTCGCTCTGTTTGCCTCAGACCCGTTAACCAGTAATATCATGATCATAAAAGCAGAAGTTCTTTGTATGGACTCATTACCATTCTTAACATTTAAATATTCCTATTCTGCAGACCTTCATTTGTCATATACAAGAGCGACCGGTATCTTCAACGGGCAATAAATTTAACAAATATACGTATTTTGATATTAAAATAAAGATAATGAAGTCATAAATATACATTACATATACGGACAATAAATGGGCTGTTATATATAAAGGTATTCACAATAACTTTTATACTAAATTGCTTTTACTTATAATTTTAATATTGCTTTTAGTATTAGATTGTACTTTTTGTACAAATAGTTAAATAATAGGTGTAGAAATAAATAGCAATATGTACAAAAATGATGTCATTGTTACACATAAGAGTATCTTCTTAATTTTTGTATATACGTTTAAATCATACCATCCTTTTTGTAAATCTCATGTGTACCTCATACAGACTGAAAGCAAGTATTAAAGATAGAAAACTTTGGGTTGTAAGGCATGTGAATCAGTCACACAAATGACATTTGAACGTTAAATTTGAGGATACAATCCTCAAATTTGCACAAAAAACCTACATTTTAAAATACCTTCATTGATTTTAAAATTTTGAAAAACTAATGTGATTTGGTAGCTCTGTTTCAGATTTTTCTCTAATTTTAACTGAGCATGTCACTTTTTTCTGAAATATGTAGTTGACTCATTTCAATGTAACTTCCTAGTTTTGATATAAGCACTAAACAGGGGACTTGTGCTGCCATAAATTGTAGTTTAATTGCCATTTACTTTGTGCCTGGGCATTATGAGTGAGATAAAGGAAGTTACACACAGACAATAAATATGAATTAGTAATGATGTCACTAGAAGAGCCGTGGGTGCAGTGAATGAAACAACACAAACCTGTTTCAACATGTAGAGGTTAGTTGTTTATAGCCACGTAAATAGCGACACTCTTTGGGCACAGATCCATTCGCGCTTTCACTAAACAGAACATGCATTAAGTGCCCATCAATACTCGGCAATTTATTCGTCTGCATCTGTTGCTGCAGCTCGCAGAATTACAAAATGCTTGACATTACATTAATGAAACACCTGCAGAACAGTGATGCTAACGATGTAAATAAACGGTCAGTAAGAAAACCAGTAATCTAATTATTTGGGAAGCTTTCTTAGTAGAAGTTTACTCTGTCAATCTTCAATCATAGGTTCTCTTCACAAAGACTGATCCATATATCCTTTTTACAGGTCCTGCTACTCCCACGTCTGTCTCCTTTCCTGAGCACTATTTCCTCTCCATGTGAACCATGAGACGACGACGATGATAATGATGATAATGATGATGATGATGATGATGATGATGATGATGATGATGATGATGATGATGATGATGATGATGATGATGATGATGATGATGATGATGATGATGATGCCCATCCAACTGTCCGTCCGTCCGTCCATCCATCCATATGACATTGCACATTACACCCCTAACGGGTTTAATTTGATACTGATTAGAATTAAATGAAATTTAAATATAATTTTTACAATGAAATTTCATGTCGATCCAAAATATTGTAGTAACATTATTACCATGATTAGAAACTGCCGTTCTGGTATATTTAATTAATTGTGCGACTACTAATAAAATATAGGTAGACGTTTATTTATTTATTTGCTTATTTATTTACTTACGTATTTACTTACGTATTTACTTATTTATTTACTTATGTATTTATTTGCTTTTTACTTACTTATTTACTTACTTATTTACTTACTTACCCACTTACCTATTCGCTCGCTTACCCCTTACCTACTTACCTACTCGCTCGCTCGGTTGCTCGCTTGCTCGCCTGCCTGCCTGCTTATTAGAATACAGCATATTATTAATTCGAAGTTGCCAAGTAATTTATATTGAGAATACATGCGTTTTGTATTTAATTGGTATTAATGTTTGTTTTCTTTGCATTTAGAACACATTTTCTACAGCTTTATTAAGGTGTGCTTAATGGTTCTAGGGATGCACTAAACGCACAAATATAACCTACTATACATAATGCTTTTATAAATTACATTAATGCATCCTGCAGGTCCCCGATTCGATTCCCGCAGGGACCAGTCAGTTCTGCTAATGTCGGAGTGGCTTCCCGAATATCAGTAATTTCCAATCCATGATTTCCATTCAGCTATTTCACTTCTTGTTTCAATGTTGTTAAACTAAGTGATGGCGGGTATATGATGCGGCAATACGGTGAAATATGGGCTATGGAAGTGTTTTTCTCTGGGACTTCGGGACTGTATGGCCCCAGTTATTCCTGAGAGCAGCCTCAACTATTTCCGAGACCTCCAGATAACTTAGGGCTAAAATCAAGTAGGGCTCTCTGTGTCCTACAGAGCATTTATGTGCCTAACTCGCTTGTGGCCCCTAAATTTCTAAATGCCTAACTTCTAATCAAGGCGTAGATATAAGCAGATAATTTTGTATAATTATATTGTGTATTATTGGTACCTTCTTCGGATCCCGTAGGGGAGGGGATCCGTCCCCTTCAGCTGCCAAGGTGCGGGCGCTGCGGACCCTTAGCACTCGTGGTACCTCTGACGTTACTAGAGGAACTTCGGGCCGAACAGCCGAGCCCCTCCCGAATGGGAGTTGTTCGGATTGGGTTGGACTCGAAGGGGCAGATGGTTCCCGATAGCCCACGGGTAAATGGGTACTTCCGGCCAGGCCGCCAGGGCCGCCCGGAGGGGGCAGAGGGTTGCCTTAATAGTCCCGGGTGCTAGCCTGCAGAGCTAGAAGTGGGTGTGCTAGATCACCTGCGGCCCCACCGAGGTTATCGGTAGTCTTCCCTGCGGGGTTGGCGCGCGTAAGTGGCGTATCCACTTCCATCCCGTCTTGACGTTGTGTTCAGCGGGGGGCCTTTTTAAGAAATCAGGTATTGCCCTATGGAAAGAGCCCCGGAGTTTCCATCGCTCCCGGGTAGAAGGAGGCCCGGGTCCTTGGTCCTACGGGTCCAGGACTAATGGGAGTAGAACCTCTGCACTTAACTTAACCTTCTTCGGACACAAATTTGCTTGTTATTCCTATTCCTTCCAGTACATCTTTTGACAAGTAGTGTCATCAGACATTGTCCCAAGTATTTTTCTTTGTCTGAACAGATTCGGCATTGCTTCGTTCATTCCTTTTAAAACAGGCTTCTTGCTTCATTATATCTCTTCAATCCTTCCAGCATTTTCCTCGTACACTGCACAAATTACTTTGAAGATATCTTCCTCAAGAGTACACACAAAATGTTTTTGTTATACTAAAGCTTCCTTTGCCACCGTTTACCTTTAAAGTCTTAAGAATGCCTAATTTCGCTCATTATGGTACATTAACTACCTAATTCTGTCCTTTAGCTTGATTTCACAAATGTATCTTGCATGTTTTTGCTACAGTAATCGTGGCCTTTTTCGCTTTTAATCTCTCTAGCATCGAACTGATCGAAGTAGCTCACACATAATCCTGGGCATCGTATTCGGGAGGTCCGGATGCAATTCTCGGTGATCTACCAATATTACCAAAGCTGTTCTTTTTTCTTTTACGGTTTTCTTGGTTGCTAGTGGAATACTGAGTTGATTGCCTTTCTTTTAGCGCTTCTTCCCATCCTTCCATTCAGTTTTACTTCGTCTTCAATCCAATCTTTCAGGGTCTAAAGTGTCCTGTAATTGTTCTGCTATTTGGTAGGATTGCAAGCAGTAAATGCTCTCTCGGCGTTGGAAAGGTGTTGCCGTCGGTGTCCTCATGAGGGAGAACAGCGTTTCTGAGACCGCGGAGGTGGGATGTTAGTATCTGCATGGTAGACCTTGGCGCCTGGATGAGCAACGTAGTCTGTTAGACCAAATTGCATCCTCCTCGTCTAGTTTGTGACATATATTGGGCACTTTCAGGTCATTCTTCCTTGTCGGGGATTTACAGACAACTTGCAGACGGTTCAGTGGCAATTCGATCGTGATAATAATCATAGTAATAATAATAGTAATAATACTAGTAATAACAATAACGATAACAAATAGTGGTGGTAATGGTGGTGATAAGCTACTTTAAATTCTTCCAATATTAGAAGTAACTAAATTAATTAATTCAAATTGAAAGAGTAATATTAAATATGCACACATAATGAAGATTATCTAAGAAAAATAGAATACAGTTAATAACAAAAACAAATTTACATAATTATCCAATGAAAAGAAAATGTAATGAACTCCTGCATTTCCTTAAGTGGAGCATAGGGCCTTCAGAGCCGCGCGACCTCGAGGCCCGCAGGCAACGCAATGCGCTCAGAGGTTTCCTGATCAGAGAGATTCCGGGATGTGGGATCAGCCCATCGCTGGAAGTGAAAGTACAAGAGATGAGGTGATAAGAAAGATGATGATGATGGAGCAATCGGTGGAATGGTGGCGGGGGAAACGGAGGACCGAAGAAAACCCGTCTCAGCGCCATGCTGTTCACTACAAATCTTACTTGTGCGATCGCCTGAAATGAACCCGGGTCGCCTTGATGAAAGCCAAGTGGTCTAACCACTCAGCCATGGCGCAGCCCATAATTATCTATTTGTTTTAAGTAAACTGCGTTCAAATTGTAGATAGGGCTAAGAAGTAAAATTCGCACTTATGAGAATGTAAACATAAATTAGTGTTGGAAATAATCATTTAACTTTATATTATTTAAATAAATAATGTATAAGGCAATAAAAGGAAATAAGAATAAAGATAAGTAGATAAACTTATAGATACTTGTTAAGAGGTACAATGTGCCGGCTACCAGGATATGTTTGCGCTGGGTACAGTGAATGTAGTGTAGTACAAGTAGAAGTAGTTTGTATATAAAGTAACTGGTTACCAGGAACGGAATCTCTGGATCAGTTGAGTGAGTGAGAGAGAGATGGAGAGAGAGAGAATCCAGGGTGGGTGATCAGCCCGATATCTGGTATGAGAGTGAGGGAAGTGGATGGCAGATTATGATGAAGGAACAATTGGTGAAAAACCGGAAGACCAAGAGAAAGCCCACCCCAGCAACGTGTTGTCCACTACAAATCTCACTTTGCAGTCGCCTGGGATCTAACATGGTCCACCTTGGTAAGAGCCAAGCGGTCTAACCACACGACCACGGCGAGGTTATAGTTTGTATACAAAATTGTAATTTATACCCCTTTTTTGCACCTTTACTCTAATATTTCTGACTGTTACTTAACATATGGACATTCCTTTATATGTTTACTTTTTCAGTTATTATAATAGAAATTTTGTCTGAACAATTATGTACCAATTAAAAATGTGTTTCTGATTATAAAATAAATGGTTAAGTGTGAATATATGTCCCGGTTTACTAATCAAAATACCGGCTACCATGTTAAGATTGTATTAGTTATTTGTTTATTTATTGTAACGTTTGACTTTTATATCATCGAGCAAGATGGTTTCACGGTAACGTATGAGGCTTACATTCAGAAGATTCTGCATTCGATTCCTTGCGACCGCACACAGGTCATGGATTTTCTTAGTTTTTATGTCGGTTGAAGACTGCTCTGATGGTTTGTCTTCCAGCTCCAGTGTCCTGTCCCTCATTTCCTGTTCCCGGAATTTACTTCATAGGACCAGGTGGCAGGTTCGGCGATGTTTGGCGATGTAGATGTGTTTAGAGTAACTGCAAAACAAAAGTGAACAAACTGTGGTTAAGCGTGGCTGGTTTGTCCTTAACTAGCCAGTCAGGTGAGTGTGACGTTGTACAGTTAAACACGCGTACTATCTCGCTTTGCTGTTCCTAGTCACGGAGATAGGGAAGGATAAGACGCCTGACCAAAAAGATGATGATGATGATGATGATGATGATGATGATGATGATGATGATGATGATGATGATGATGATAATAATGTGTATAAGGGCGCTCAACTACGGCAGTCATCAGCGCCCGCTGGCCAGAAAGAAAAGAATCGGTATCGGTCTATGAAGATTAACAGACACGAGTTGATGGATTTTGTAACTTGCATTGATTAAAGTGATCTATATGTGCAAAGGTGCTTTTTCAAGTTAAGCTTAGCAAGCCTAGTATTAATGTACCTATTAGTGACAAGATGTAAGGTTTTACATAGGCAGGTTAGAAATATTATCTTTCATGTATGTTAGTTTTTCAAACAGCTGTCAATTAAAGAAGTTTACAAACATAAAAGGTTTGTTCAGAGCCAAGAATTAATGACGCATGCTTGTTGCGTGAGTGCTCATTCTCTGACATACATTGTTGAAAAAGGCAAGCAAGCAAGAAAGTTTTCATATGTAGGTCTTCCCGAAAACATCAAGCAGTGAAACAAAGTGCTAACAACTTAATCGATTTTCAAAATTGTTTTTTGTATAGAACAATTTATGATTTATAAGTAGGCCCCGGATTTTTATGAAAAGTAATCTTTTTTCTGAGTAGTCATAGACAATGCTTATTGGAAATTAAGTGCATTCTGGAACAAATATGTTAGATATATATGGTATTTATAGGTCATCAAATTTAATTTTTTTCCACATTTTTATAATAAAGTAATTTTTAAAATTTAAATGCATTTTCCGGTCATTTTCTTTCTTTTTCACGAATTTATAGGGCATTTTCATCTGTAGCCCGCATTAGGTAGGCACGGGTTCGATTCCCGTGGCGGACCTGACCCTGACCCATGGGCCTTTTGGGGGATTTTAAAAT
The DNA here is from genome assembly GCA_030765055.1 of Mantis religiosa. Classification (NCBI taxonomy): domain Eukaryota; kingdom Metazoa; phylum Arthropoda; class Insecta; order Mantodea; family Mantidae; genus Mantis; species Mantis religiosa. The sequence goes on along the minus strand of CM060952.1, from coordinate 60,992,492 downwards.
AATCTCTGATTAAAACTTCATTTCTATATTTTATATGAAATAGTAACTTTGTAAGTGTGGTAAACATGTAATTAACACAGGTCAGCGTCCTAACGGTGCTGGTGAATTTATGACGCATCAATTCGAGGAATCGCCGATTACATCATGCAATACGTGTGGATTGCAGCCACAGAAAAACATTTGCGAGCTCTTCAAACTGTGAAAAAAAGAAGACAAGCGTCTCCGTTACTGTTAAAAGAAACGGCTTCGACAAGTAACAAGTCATCTTCCTTTTATAATGTGCAAATATTCCGCTAGGAAAATTAATTCCAAATTGCGAGATTTTCTTGAACGTCACACTGGTCATACAATTCCAAATGAATCAACTTTGCGTAAAAGTTACCCACAAAAATGTTATAAAGACACGTTAAACCGAATACGTGAATATGTGAATGGGGAAAAAAAATGTATGTATCAATTGATGAGACAACCGATTCAGAGGGGCGTTATGTGGCCAATGGTACGCTAGAAGCTACTAATATCGGACAATTGTTTCTTCTAAACTCAGAGGTTATGGAAGCTGTTAACCACTGTCAGATAAGCAAACTGTTTGATAAATCCATGTGTTTATTGAGGCCTAGTGGAATACAACATGACAACGTGTTCCTCTTCCTAACAGACGCGACACATTACATGGTAAAGGCGGCGAAATCGATCCAATTATTTTACAGTAAGATGGTGCATGTTACGTGTTTGACCCATGATTTTCATTGAATTCATCATGGCGGAACAGGTCACATCAATATTTCCAGAAGCAGATACACTAATTTCCACAGTAAAGAAAATGTTTTCGAAAGCACAACCCGAACTATGTATTACAAAGATAAATCCCCTAATTTAACTTTTCCCTCGGCAGCAATTTTAACATGCTGGGGTACATGGTTAACTGCACTGTGACAATTTTCAAGTAGTGAGAGAAGTAGTTGTCATATAAAATGGTTGCTAAGATGTTGCAGGTATCTGTCAGGAGAAAATTTCAGAACTAATATTTTAGAACAGGATTTAACAAGCAGTGATATATTGTGTTTTATAAATATGCACCTTTAACATCTGTGGAAGCGGAGAGAAGTTTCTGAAAGTATAAAGCAGTTTTAGCTGACAACCGCCGTTCCTTTACTGTTGATAACTTGAAGATGACCATGGTGGTGTACTGCAGTGCTATATAAGGTATGCTTTAACTAATGGGTACAGTAACTTGTTTTTTCATATTTTATAAAATTGAAAAGGGCCTGATGAATTTTGAATTTATTTATTATTTAGTTGCAACAATTGCATTATTTACTAAGAAAGTTAATTTTAAAATATGGTTATTCGAACCATATTCAATATTTGTGACAGTTATTAGAGTAGAGTCAGACTGAAAAATTCAATGCCATAACTGAGATTTGAACCACGGAACTTCTGGTTTCCGTCCAGCCGCTCTACCATTGAGCTATTATGGCCAACGTGCCGATAGGTATGACATTAAATTCTCCAACTGACTCGTATTTTCCCGGTAAACCACTTAGGAGTTCTCATAAACACATGAGACAACTACCTTAATGGCGACCTACAACATGTAAGTACTTTAAGGCCCGGGCTTTATAGTTAACCACTATTAGGTCAATTAAAGGAAATTAATTGTTCTTTCACACAAACAATTAATTTCCATTAATTGACCTAATATTGGTTAACTATAAAGCCCGGACCTTAAAGTACTTACATGTTGTAGGTCGCCATTAAGGTAGTTGTCTCATGTGTTTATGATAACTCCTAAGTGGTCTAATGGGAAAATACGAGTCTGTTGGGAAATTTAAAGTCATATAGGCACGTTGGCCATAGTAGCTCAATGGTAGAGCGACTGGACGGAAACCAGAAGATCCGTGGTTCAAATCGCGGCTATGCCATTGAATTTTTCAGTCTGACTCTATGTTTCCACAATTTAACCTACACACGACCAGTGTGAAAGAACAATTAATTTCCAGTTATTAATTTATTATTATGAAAGAAATTGCTAATTTTTGTTAGGTCACTTTCTTTTTATTTTATGTGCATTTTTGTATATTTTAAGGGCATTTCATAGCTCATTTTTAGAGAATCTTTAGGTAAACAACTTCCGGGCCCTATTTGTAAGATAAAGGTGAGTTCTAACACCAGTCTTATGAGGGATAAAGTATAATACGTGGTTTCGGTGTCTTCTATGTATCAATTTTGAAATCTCTTTGGTTTAAATATAGGAAAACTAATTATGTTCAAGGTTTATGAAAGAATGATATTGCTGCTGAAAGACTAAATTTCTCCACAAAATACACAACGTTAAAAGTACATATGATTCCAGGTCCATCTTCCATTTGGATGGAACCAGACTTAATCAAAATTCACTGCAGGAAGAATTATGTTTGAACAGTATGTTTTCTGGCTTTCGTATATTCTTCTTTCATAGAATGTAAGGATATGTTTGTATTGCAATTGCAACACATCGGAGTGATAACCTGGTTCAGTTTGTCCAGTAAGGGATTCAGTGAGACAAAGACAGATATTCCTTCCACCTTTGTCGCCTGTGAGCTGTGGAACTGGCAACGCCAATAGAGCGCCATCACTCTATTGGCTAAGCCCATGTTCACTCTTGTTTTGTAGCTACTCTAGTAGAGATTTCTTCCAGGTGCCATACGGACCGTTCAGGGACACCAACTCTTGATTCTCTAGGTTAGGCTATCTTCATGTGGCTGTGTTTAGATGTGTTCAAACTGCAAATTAAGGCACCCCGTGCACGAGTGCGTACGTCGTTCACCAAGATCAAGTCACCCACATTCTCTCTCCACATTCCTGTCTTCCTTGCAGGGCTCACGTTAGAAGCCCTATCTATGTGCGCTGCTCTAACAGAGCTGCAAGAGCCCTATCTTAATATATACCTTTAATTAACTTATTCCAGGTAGTACAAGCATTGCATCCCACCTAAAAGTTCAATATCGAAATTTTACCGGAAATAGCCCGGAACACTTTCTTTTTAAAAAATTAGAACATCCTATATCTGAATGATAGTGCATGTGTGTATGTGATGTTCGCATGTGTGTACGAGCGCGAGCGCGTATGAGAACGGACAGAACAAGATTTAAAACTCAAATAAATGCGAGTTTCATATTTAAATTAATTATGTTCCAGAGCAGCGACACGAAAGCTACTAAATAAAGTTTCTCACGTGGATCTACGTTTACTTAGAAAAATGTCTCGTAATTATTATTTTCTCAAAAAGGGAGTGATAATTCTTATTAAAATGTAACGTGTTTAAGATGTTTACACGCTTAACATATATTCACATGTGTAAGATAAAGCGCAGAAGTTAATAGAGGGTTAAGACTGGATGTGGGTTATCGCCCACAATATTTTATATTTTTTATGTTATTTACAAAATATATAAATAAAGTTACTGAAGAATGGAGAGAAGCCTTTAAATCAAAAGAGATAATTGTAAACAATGTGGATATAAATGCAATGCTTTTTGGAGATGACCAGATATTATTAGTAGGAAAGTTGAACAGCAAAGATCACTAACTAAACTGAATGAAATAGGAAGAAGTACGATATGAGAAAAATCTGGAAGAAAAACTAAATTCATGGCAAAGATAGGGAAGTAAACGAAGAAAAGTCAAAATGGCTATATATGGAGAAATTATAGAACAGCTTTCCACATACTAGTACTTAGAGATCTAAAATATCAGTTATGAACACCAAGGTAGATATTGAAGAGAATACTGAAACATACAATAGATTAAATGGATGCATAACACGATATTTTGATGAAAACATGAGGACAGAAATAAAGCAAAGATGCCAAAGTATAATATCTAAACCAGCGCTGATGTACTCTTGAGAAACGTGGACTTAAGTACCAGAGAAATGTCAGGATTGGAAGTGGCTCAAATTAGATTTTTACTACCATTGTTGTGAATTACTAGAAGAGATAGAATTAATAAGATAACAGTTAGTGGAAGAAAATATCACAGAAGAAATTCAGAAATATAAAAAAGATGGGAAGAACATGTACGGATGCCCCCTTCAAGATATCCACGGCAAGACTATTTTGTGAACTTTCAGGAAGACGAAGTGCTGGAAGACTACTGAAGAGATGTTAGCTTCGGAACAGGTCTGAAAGACTAAACCTTGTGAGAAAGCAGAAGAAGAAGACATGAGTAACGAAAGGAATGCTTTGTTTTTCGTGATGTAATGGATAAAGTATGAAATTTGAAGGCCAGTGCATAGTAACCCGTTTTCTAAAGATTTAGCCCTTTACATTTCCTATCTGTAGCGAAATCTGTAAAGAAACCGTTGGCAAAATTTTATAGCTATTGAAATAGTTATAAAAATAACCTTTTGAAAGAGTCGTTTACAGAAGCTACATAAAAATAAACAGTTGTATCAAATATTACGGACATTGCACAAAATTTTTCTCCTTTATAATCTCCCCATACTACTCACTGAGGTGGTTTAACTCCATTAGTTCCTTTCTTGGGCTTTCTTCTCATCTGGCTCAGCCTAAAACTGGTGAAATAAAAAAGCTAATTAATTAATTAGATATATTATGCCTGAGATTCCCGCCTTTGTATTTATTTCCAGATTATTCTGTCTCTGAATGAGAACTCGGAAAAATGCAATTCTTATTTAGAAGATGTAAGGAAATGTTCGCCCGCCTCGGTAGCGCAGATGGTAGCATGTCTGCCTCACGTTCAAGAGGTCTCGAGTTCGAATCTCGATCAGGGCGAGTTACCTGGATAAGGCTTTTTCCTGGGTCTCCCCTCATCCTGAAAGACGAATGTCGTGTAACTCTAAACTCCATGGACTCTGGACTCATTTGAGCATCATTTCACCCCTTTCATTCATCGTCCGATATGACTTAACGGAGGACGTAAATTAAAAGAGAGAGAGAGAGACGAAATGTTCGAGAAGTCCCCTTTTGCACCTTTTAGAATGAGACATTTTGGTTCCTAAATTGGTAACGATATTCTAAGAGATGCATCTTACTTCTTTTTAATATCACTTCAGTGATGTTTTGTACTTGGGAAACCATATGAATTAGATAAGAACTTTGTAAGATAAAATGAAAAATGACGTTCATGTATAGATGCAAAAGAGATAAGACAAAATGTGTAGGGTATATCCATCTGCGAAACATTCGATATTTGTTAAAAGTTGTTTATATGTTTCAAAAGGTATGTTCTGGAATGTTCAGATGTTCAAATTATGTTCAAATCATTTGTTCGTAAAAGTTATCTTGAGATGTTTATCGGTTAATAATTCTAAAATAAATAATCATTTATCACAATATAAATGACTAACTAGTGCTGTTATTGCTCTTGGAGCGATGTGCTCTGGAGGTTAACAGCGTTCTTCTTTGGTGTGTTTGACATTATAGTCACATTGCAAATGTTGTGTAAATGTGGTGAAGTTACATTAAGTAAGTTTTGGTGTCAAAAGTGGCTGATGTAATAAGATTTAATTCCTGGGTGTGGTGCTCTGAATAGAAATTTAACTCTTTAATATTTCTCGTGATGTTTCTAGCCAAGTGGCGTTCATCTGCAAAATTCTTTTCTAGTAGTCTAGTTAGATATGGTTCGATTGAGGTAATTAAAGCTGTAAATATTAATAAATGTGCCGCAGAAACGCTTGTCCATAATGTAATTCCTAGAACATTTTTGTTTTAATTCTCCTTAGCGTCTTTCCCATCTTTTTTTTTTTTTAATTTTCGTTGTTTTTAGTTGAAATATTGTGTCTTGATGCTATCACAGTTATCATTCATTTGTTTTCCACAATTTCATACTGTTTCTTAACTTCCTCTCCTATTAGCATACTTACTAATATATGCCATTTTTGTGAACATCCATTTATGATAATAATTACTAATAGAAGTATTACATAATAATAATTAATAGGTGTCTAAGATTCCATTCTTATTGCATGACAACAGCAGAAAAAACACAGTAATTATATTATTTAGAAAAGAATCAGTATTTGAAAATTGAAACCCTTAGCAACAAAATATCTTGGAAATGGTTAAGAGAAATAAAAATTGTCTTTTGCATAAATTGTGAGCTTTAACAAATCTACCTTTTTATATTCTATTATTTGGATTATATAATAAATGAAGATGACCGATAATTAGAAACCTAAAGATTTATACCTTAAAATGTTCTCTGCGTCTTAACATATCCATAATACCAAAGACATTTAGTGTGAAAATGGCTTTAGAGGCTATCCCCGGAAAATTCAAGAAATACATTTTATTTTTTATGAAGATATTTCAAACATAAGCAAATTCGTTAGAACAATTTTTAAGAGAATCAAAATTGTCGAAGCTTTTTCCATGTGACGGGAAGTTTGATGTGTGAAGCACGATTTTGAAAATTATTATTTCGAAGGTGTACAATTTAAATTGTTATTTATGGTGCTCTTCGTTTATGTCACAATATCAAAGCATGTATTTCTAGCAAAGTATCAACAACGAATTTTTTATTGAAGTAGGATATTTGGTCTAAGTAGTAGAGCAAATTAAATTAGTTTTTATTTTTGGGATATTTAAATAATTGCAGAAATAATTTGCAATACCCAGAAAAAGGCTTGAACATGTTAAAATTAGTGTTGTCATACGTATGTTAAACATTTAGCAGGTATTTACCTTGTGATATATTTTTAAAACGCTGTTGCAAAATAGAAAAATGTTAAGATTTATTTTCCAGCTATTATGCTATTTAAGTCCTTCTGTG